>JBBDGP010004161.1:0-162508 GCA_037952835.1 Lithobates septentrionalis | reverse complement strand
GTATACACCTAGAAATAGACTGGAATGAACAGTCAGTACATGGAATGGGTGTGACGGTGATGACAATTCTATGGAATGTACTGAGAAGATAGGACAGCACATACCTGAAATGTACAATACTAATAGAAATGAATGCAGGCGGAGTTCTGCTTTAAAGTGGAATTGAACTCCAAAGTTTAAAAAACACTGACTGGGAAGGGGGTTTATGATCATAGAAGGGAACCTGCCGGTCACTTCTTTTATGAATGCTTCCCCCTGCCTGTGAGTGGTAATGTACAGTGAGCCATGCATGTGCAGCCCAGCTCTATGCTATGACAATATGACATCTGTGCGCATGCGCGGGAGTAATGACATCCTGATACAGCTCTTCCAGGGGCCAAACAAAGCAAACCAGGAAGGAAGACCAGCAGGATCACTGACAGCACATCACTGGAGGGTATCGTTTGATGCAGTGATCCTCCCGGGGGCTTTTTTTTTTTTTACTAGTTGATACTTGTTGAATTTGCCTGTATTCTTGTGAGCAGATGTCTTCCTGTGCTGCACGCTGATCGGTTACATTGTTTCCAAATGCGTCTGGACTACAGAACCCTCCTACCCTGTTTCCCCGAAAATAAGACCTAGTGTAATTGTCGGTGATGGCTGCAATATAAGCCCTACCCCCCAAATAAGCCCTAGTTAAAGTCCTTGTAGGTCTTATTTTCAGGGTAGGGCTTATATTGCAGCCATCACTGACAATCACGCTAGGTCTTATTTTCAGGGAAACAGGGTATGTAACGGAAGTGAAGAAAGGAAAAGAGGTTTGTAGTCCAAATCAGGAGAGCAGCCTAGGGTGACAACGCTCCTTCTGCTCCTCCATAGATACAGTGCAGGGAGTGAGCGTGGTCACCCTAAGACAGGAGATGTGTTACTGGCAGAATCAGCAGGTGAGACCAACAGGAAACAAGCCTGAGAAAAGAAAAACTAATGCAGCCACCACATCTATGGAATGGAACCTGCAATATGATATATTGCTCATTTACATATGAGCGCTCAGATGCCCGATGCGCCAAAAAGCTACACAGGCTACTTTTTCACCACTTGCCTACCGGGCACTTTCCCTTCCTGCCCAGGCCAATTTTCAGCTTTCAGCGCTGTCACACTTCGAATGACAATGGTGCGGTCATGCAACACTGTACCCATAGGACATTTTATTCAAATAAAAAGCTCTCTTTCTTTTTAATCACCACTGGGGTTATTTTTTGGTAACATCTTGAAAAGAAAATAATTTTTTTTTCTTAGTTTCCGTTATAAAATTTTCTAAATAAGTAATTTTTCTCTTTTACTGATGGACATCCGACAGGCTGCACCGAGGAGGCGGCGGCGGCACCCGACAGGCTGCACAGAGGAGGCGGCGGCGGCACCCGATCATCAGGACACTAATGATCAGTGCCCAGATTATCAGTTAAGATGTCCCCTGTGTGGATTTGCTGGTTATCGGCTCTCCTCACGCTGACAAAGGACTGCCCATAACCATCAAATTCTGTTTACACTGTGATTGGACACATCTGGTCACATGGTAAAGAGCCGCCATGATTGGCTCTTTACCCCGATCTGTGATCAGCTGTGTCCAAAGGGCACAGCAATGGCAGATCCGTGCCAGTGCACGGCAAGCGCCACCACGGGAGGAAGTCCGTAGACGCAATCTCGGCAATGTGAGCCTGCGCTGTAGCCATCTTTCGGCTATAGCGTGGGTGGTAGGTGGTTGGGGCAGATTCAGGCGTTTTTGGCCACATAGATTTTAATAAGAGCACCTCAAGGCCTCCCATTAAAGGCCTCAGGCACCTGCCCACTTCTCCTAAATGCCTTTTCCACTGGCATCAGCGATTTACCAAAAAAAAAAAATAAAAAGCTGACGTGCCTAAGCGCAGGTTACATTTGGCAATGGTACCCCCCCCCCCGTCAGTGCGCAGTTTAATTTTTGCCCCGAGCAGGTGCATGTCCTTGTTTAGGTGGACAGATGGGTTGGGGAGAGGGTTCACATTCCAACTTTGGCCACCTTGGAAACAGAAGCCCTAAGGTTTTGGTAAACAAGTGCTAAATTGCGTGCTTTTATGAAATTAAAAAAAAATAAAAAAAATGCGTTTTGCCTCAGCAATTCCATTCCATGTTAATGGCACCCTAAGGCTACATCTGCACGTGTGTGACTTGTCCTGAGACTTGGGACTGCAAAGTCGCATGACAAGTCGTACCCCCAATAATTTCCAATGAGTACCGTTCATTTCTGTGCGACTTCAAGGTCTCAGCGACTTTAAAAGTAGTCCCTGCACTACTTTAGTCCCACTTTTATGCGGCTTGAGGCCCCCCCACCCCGTTCATCCTCTTGCCAGCGTTTCTCAGGTTTACCGTTCGCTCCGGTTTGCCCGAGAAAGGATCCGATGGTGCGGCCGGCTGCTCCCATATGCGATCAAAGAGCAGATACGCTTTCAATGCCTCCATGCATGTCTATGGCCTTGGAGGATTGGAGCGACATCACTTCCGGTCCAGGGTGAAAGTTATTAAATTCTTTTCTTTAAAAAAAACAAAAAAACAAAAACAAAAAAAAATACTTTTAACGGCTTTTTAAAAAGTTAAAGAAGAGATTTGGGGTCTTTTTAACCGCAGATCTCTCAAAAAAAAAAAAAAAAAAAAAAAAGGGGGGGACCTGTCATTCTTTAGTTCTATTACAAGGGATGTTTACATTCCTTGTAATCGGAAAACAAAATTAAAAAAAAAAAAAAGGTACAGTTTACAAATAATAAATATATATATATATATATATATATATATATATATTTTTTTTTTTACTTTTTATTTGTAAACTGTACCTTTTTTTTATTTTGTTTTCCGATTACAAGGAATGTAAACATCCCTTGTAATAATATATATAGTAAAATCGGCCCTCCGTGCTCACGCGCACGCATATGTCATCAGAAGTGACACCGCTTATGTGAGGTATCACCGGGATCGTTCGAGCGAGAGCAATAATTTTAACGCGAGACCTCCTCTGTAACTCTAAACATGCAACCTGTAAAAAATTTTTAAAGTGTCACCTATGGGGGAGATTTTTAAATACTGTAGTTTGCCACCATTCCATGAGCGTGTGCAAATTTTAAAGCGTGACATGTTGAGTATCTATTTACTTGGCGTAACGTTATCTTCCACATTATACAGACAAAAAATAAATAAATAAAAATGGGTTAAAGATAGTGGGTTTTTTTTTCCTTGTTCACCAACTACTTGCCATCCAGGCCATTTCTGACACTTTGCTCCTACATGTAAAAATCAACTTTTTTTTTTTTTTGCTATCAAATTATTTAGAACCCACAGACATATATATATATATATATATATATATATATATATATATATATATATATATAAATAAATAAAATGTATGTATGTATTAAAAATAAATAAAACAGTCTTTGCACCTTAACTGGTACTTGTATATTATCTGGGCTCTGAGAGACCCAACGTGGGATTTATTAGATCTCAGCGTCACGTTGGGGGGGGGGGCGGAACATGTTTTGTGCTTTTAGTTCATAATAAAAAAAAAAAAATAAAATAAATTATGATAATCCATCTTTAGACGATCCCTGAACACTCTTCTCTTTAAAGAAGCTTATCCCGCTTCTAATACTCAGTTTTACTTCCTCCATCAGCTCATCTCCCCCCTCACAGCTAAATTACCTTTTTGTATCAACTGACCCTCCCCTTTTTAGATTGTAAGCTCTAGAGATCAGGGCCCCCCCCCCCCCCGATTCCTCCTCTACCATAATTGTAATGACTGCCTTTAATTTGGTAAGCATTGCGGCGCCAAAAATCCTGAGTAATAATAAATTTATATATATCTCCTGAATAATAAAAAAATAAAAATAATTCTAGAGAGAGAGAGAGAGAGAGAGAGAGAGAGAGAGAGAGAGAGAGAAATTATATTATATATCCTAAATAATAATAATAAAAAAAGAATTATATTATGATATATATATACACATTATAAATATCAAAAGTAACATTATTTTAAAAAAAAATAAAATTGTAAAACATACTAAAAATAAAAAGACATGACAGACATCAGATAGGATGAGATCTCACCTCCGGTGGTGGCAGGCGGTGGTGTCGGAGGGTCGGTGGGGGCCATGGTCGGCCGATCGGTTGGTGGGATGATGGGGGGGATGGTGGGGGGTGATGTCGGCCGATCGGTTGGGGGTGATGTCGGCCGATCAGTGGGTGGGATGATCGGGGGGTCGGTGGGGTGATGAGTAGGCGGGTTGGTCGGGGGGTAGGTGGTCGGGATGGTGTCGGGTCCCCGGATCACCCTCTCCCGGGTCTCCTCGGTGGGTCCCGGACCGGTGACATTGTCGGTGGTGTTAGAGGTCGGTACGCTGGTCGGTAGGTGGGTGGCGGAGGTGTTGTAGGTCGGTCGGCCGGTGGCGGAGGTGTTGTCGGTCGGTACGATGGTCGGTAGGCCGGTGGTGTTGTCGGACGGTACGGTGACGTTCCCCTCCTCCGTCTCCAGGCTCCGGCAGCTCCGTGCCAATAACACGAAGGCGGCTGCCCAGAAGAACGTGATCCGGGCCTTGGCGGCCATCTCCCATTTTCCTCGGACGGAGATCACCGATCTTCCCCGCACATCTCCGGTGTCGCACCGGGGCCTTTCCCTGACAATGCGGAGAACACCTGGCTCTGACTGGCGGCGCTCTCCTCCAATGGGCGGACTGGTGGGGGGCGGGACTGCACCGGAGCGCGCCTCCGCCAATCGGAGGTGCGGAAGGCCCTGACGTCATGTTCGCAGAACGCGCGCCCCCCCCCCCCCCCGGCTCGCGCCGGAGCGCTTCTTCCTGATCCGGCCAGTCCGGTCCAATCGGAAGACAGGAGAGGAGGAGGAAGGGGGATGACGAAGGCGGAGCCCGCCCACTCAGGGCTAAAAAGAGGCGGGGCTGTCATACAGTGCATATAACTAGATCGATATTGCTGCTCCCTTGGTGCTGCAATTAATTCTGAATTAATGCTCATTGCCTGGCTGTCTTACTGTTCATACATTTTATATATTAATAAAGTATATCTTGCAACAACAACAAAAAATTGTCTCTTGGTCTAAGGATTATTCTGAAAATGCTGTTTGCCTGGCTGTCCCACCAGTCCCCCTACTGCTGGCTTCTAACTAAAATTGCTGGAGGTGCAGCGGTCATGCAGGTTTCCTGAAAATGCTGGTTGCCTGGCTGTCATGCCAGTTGCCTACTGCCCACTTCGACCAAAATCGCTGGAGGCGTGGCTGTCATGCAGGTTCCCTAATGCTGACCACATTCTGAAAATGCTGGTTGCCTGGCTATCAATACCATTCATGTCATTTATATATTAAAATTAAAAAGAAAAGTATATCTTTCAATAAAGAAAGCCGGTCCCATGCTATGAGAATTATCCTGAAAATGCTGATTGCCTGGCTGTCATCCTTGTTTATATATTTTATATATTAATAAAACGATATATTTCAATAATAAAAGAAAACGAGTCCCTTGCTATGGGAATCATCCTGAAAATGCTGTTTGCCTGGCTGTCCCACCAGTCCCTTACTGCTGGCTTCCAACTAAAATTGCTGGAGGCGTGGCTGTCATGCGGGTTCCCTTGTGGTGATCTCATTGTGAAAATGCTGGTTGCCTGGCTGTCATGCCGTTCATATATTTCACATAATGACAATAAAAAAGTATATTTTTTTTCAATAAAGCAGAAAACTGTCCTTTGGCATGGGAATTGTTCTGAAAATGATGTGTGCCTGGCTGTCCCATCAGGCGCTGACCTCATTCTGAAAATGCTGGTTGCCTGGCTGTCCTACTGTTCATATATTAATAAAGTATATTTTTCAATAAAGAAGAAAACTGTCCTTTGGAATAGGAATTATTCTGAAAATGATGTGTGCCTGGCTGTCCCATCAGGCGCTGACCTCATTCTGAAAATGCTGGTTGCCTGGCTGCCCCACCAGTCCCTTATTGCTGGCCGCCAACTAAAATTGCTAGAGGCGTGGCTGTCATGCAGGTTCCCCGGGACTGTCCTGAATGTAAAAATGCTGGTTGCCTGGCTGATCCTCTACTACGGGCTTCCTAAAAAAAAAAAAAAAAAACATAGTGACCTGACTTTTACTCCAGTCCCCCTGATTCTGGCCTTCCACAATGCTGGTTGCCTGGCTGTCATACTGTTCATATATTAATAAAGTATATTTTTCAATAAAGAAGAAAACTGTCCTTTGGAATAGGAATTATTCTGCAAATGTTGTTTGCCTGGCTGTCCTATCAGTCCCTTACTGCTTGCTAAAATTCTGGCCTCCTTCCACAATGCTGGTTGCCTGGCTGTCATACTGGTCCCCTGGTTGCCGGCCTCATTCTGAAAACGCTGGGTGACAACACCCTCTCCCGTCTCCCAATGGTTCTCCCGCGTTGTCACCAGGGTCACATGGGCTTCCGATGGAGGCTACGAGTGGCTGTTTCAGCACACATTTTAGGCATGGTCCGCTGTGGTCACCCTGGGAAATGCCAGGCAGCCATCGCTGGAATGCATGCAGGAGGGAAGTGGTTGCAAAGAAGCCACAGAAGACCAGCAGCCACTGAGAAGTAACAAAGGATGACAAAATATGAAACTAATGGTTTTATGTAAGCTGTACTTTGCCCAATCAGGACTAAGCAAGAGGTTTACATAACATCCCACACCCTCCGCCACTGATACCCCGAGGAAAACCGAATCTCCCAGTGACAGCCGAGACAGTGCTGGGACTCTTCCCTTCTCGTTGTTTAGAAACCGGACAGACGGGGTTTTATTATCACAGCTGTCCGCTTCTCAAATTGCTATGCGGAGTGTCCGGTTTGGGCGCTTTGCATAGCGAATGACATGGATGGCAATTGGGCGTTCTCCAGGAAAATGTCTGCTAAGCTGGAGACAAAAAGACGTGACGTGGGTCCTTGCCCTCTGTGGTTGTCACCCTACGGAGGCAGAGCCGCCACCCGTCTGATTTGGCAAACCGCTGTTCTGTTTTTAGAGCACCCACATCGCTGCCTGGAATTAGGGAGAGCGTGTGGCAGGGTGACAACGCAGGAGAACAATTTGGAGTTGGGAGCAGAGCGTTGTCACCCTATGATGAGAAGTGGTCTTCATGGCAGAATCACCAGGGGGTTAGTGTGTTGGACTGATCTCAGATACATAGGATCTATCTATCTATCTATCTATCTATCTATCTATCTATCTATCTATCTATCTATCTATCTATCTATCTATCTATCTATCTATCTATCTATCTATCTATCTATCTATCTATCTCTATCTATCTCTATATCTATCTATGTCTATCTATCTCTATATCTCACTCTATATATATATATCTATATCTCTCTCTATATCTATCTATATATATATATATATCTATCTATATCTATAGCTATCTATATCTATATCGCTATAGCTATAGATATGTATATATAGATATGCATATATATATACAGTATCTCACAAAAGTTAGTACACCCCTCACATCTTTGTAAATATTTTCTTCTATCTTTTCATGTGACAACACTGAAGAAATGACACTTGTCTACAATGTAAAGTAGTGAGTGTACAGCTTGTATAACAGTGTAAATTTGCTGTCCCCTCAAAATAACTCAACACACAGCCATTAATGTCTAAACCGCTGGCAACAAAAGTGAGTACACCCCTAAGTGAAAATGTTCAAATTGGGCCCAAAGTGTCAATATTTTGTGTGGCCACCATTATTTTCCAGCACTGCCTTAACCCTCTTGGGCATGGAGTTCACCAGAGCTTCACAGGTTGTCACTGGAGTCCTCTTCCCCTCCTCCATGACGACATCACAGAGCTGGTGGATATTAGAGACCTTGCGCTCCTCCACCTTCCGTTTTGAGGATGTCCCACAGATGATCAATAGGGTTTAGGTCTGGAGACATGCTTGGCCAGTCCATCACCTTTACCCTCAGCTTCTTTAGCAAGGCAGTGGTCATCTTGGAGGTGTGTTTGGGGTCATTATGTTGGAATACTGCCCTGCGGCCCAGTCTCTGAAGGGAGGGGATCATGCTCTGCTTCCGTATGTCACAGTACATGTTGGCATTCATGGTACCTCCTTCTCCCCATTCACACCTGAGACCTTTGTAAGACTAACAAGTCACAAGACACCGGGGAGGGAAAATGGCTAATTGGGCCCAATTTGGACATTTTCACTGAGGGGTGTACTCACTTTTGTTGCCAGCGGTTTAGACATTAATGGCTGTGTGTTGAGTTATTTTGAGGGGACAGCAAATTCACACTGTTATACAAGCTGTACACTCACTACTTTACATTGTAGCAGAGTTTCATTTCTTCGGTGTTGTCACATGAAAAGATAGAATAAAATGTTTACAAAAATGTGAGGGGTGTACTCACTTTTGTGAGATACTGTATATAAGCAGTTTCAGTTGGTGGGATCAGTAGGAGGGATGGTGGGGGTGCCTACACAGAGCTGGGGCTGGTCCTCATTCTGTTCTACCTGTGGGCTAATGCAGTCAGACTAACCTTCGGGCAGGTTGACTCAGTGGCTACCTGAACAGCAGCGAGGTGGTAGAAGAAAAAGGTTAAAGTTCTTCCAAGGTTTTTCTTGACTGTAAGGAAGATGATATTGGCTATCAGTATCAGGCGTTGGTGCGGGCACCTGAGCATGCATGTGGTTCTCTACATGGAGTCTCAGCTGGTTGTACATCGTTGCATGGGCCTCAAGGCACGTACACTCATGCCGATGATGGCGGTGGCACCAAGTGGCCTACTTAAGGTTAAGTCCTACCATGGATCAGTGAAAAATGTTCTGACCTGTGATCTGCTAATAACGATGCTGAACCTCGGCCTGATACCTTCAGATTCAGATAACTTTATTAATCCCAAAGGGAAATTACTATCACAACTTCCTTTTCAACTCTCCTGTCTTTGCCTGGCCTGATCACCTTTTCCTGATTTGGGACTGACCCTTGACTAGGATCGGTTCTGTAACTTCGCTGCCAGCTCATTGTTGACCTGGCCCGTTCCCAGCTTTGCAAATTTCTATTTCTCCATCCAATTATTGCTGACCTTGGCCTGTTCACCCAATGGAGTTGAAGGTGAGGCCCTGGGTACAAATCCTTCAAGAGTATGTAAGAGGTGTTTGTTTGAGCCCAATGACCTAGGTTCTGCAGCTCTGCACAAAGTTCTGTAGGTGTCCCTCCCGGGATAGGGGTCAACCAGACTAAAAAGACTATGTGGAGTTGAGCCTAAAGAAGTGTTGAACGAGCCCAAAACTTTATTTTGATGTGTTTCTTTAAGGAGAACGGGGTTACACAAGGCAGCCAATGTGCATCAAGGGCAAAAAACAAAACAAAAAAAAACACTTCAAGAGGCCTAATGGACTCAGAATTAAAAACCTGGATATATCAATCAGAACCAGGAGGGTGAACACTGAGTGAGAGCTTGTATTCTTGTACTGATGGCAAACCAATAGCTTGTCCTCTAGGCCTGCTCATTGACCACATTTTGTCCATCTTGGCCTATTTATCGACCATGTTGATCTTGTCCATCTTGGCCTTTTTTTTCATCCACGCTGACCTTGGCCTGTTCATCGAAAATGTTGATCTTGTCCATCCTGGCCTGTTCATTGACCGCATTAATCTTGTCCATCCTGGCCTGTTCATTGACCTTGTCCATTTTATGCCCCGTACACACGGTCGGACATTGATCGGACATTCCGACAACAAAATCCTAGGATTTTTTCTGACGGATGTTGGCTCAAACTTGTCTTGCATACACACGGTCACACAAAGTTGTCGGAAAATCCAATCATTCTGAACGCAGTGACGTAAAACACGTACGTCGGGACTATAAACGGGGAAGTAGCCAATAGCTTTCATCTCTTTATTTATTCTGAGCATGCGTGACACTTTGTGCGTCGGATTTGTGTACACACGATCGGAAATTACGACAACGGATTTTGTTGTCGGAAAATTTTATAGCAAGCTCTCAAACTTTGTGTGTCGGAAAATCCGATGGAAAATGTGTGATGGAGCCTACACACGGTCGGAATTTCCAACAACAAGGTCCTATCACACATTTTCCGTCGGAAAATCCGACCGTGCGTACGGGGCATTAGTCTGTTTATCGATCTTGGTAATTCTGTCCATCTCGGCCTATTTAACAACCACGATGATCTTGTCCATCTTGGTTTGTTCATCGTCCCCACTGATCTTGGCTTGTTCATCAACCATGTTGATCTTGTCCATTCTGGTCTGTTCGTCGACCACGTTGATTTTTTCCATCTTGGTCAATTTTGCCAACCATGTTGATCTTGTCCCTCTTGGCCGACGACCATGTTGACCTTGTCCATTTTGGCCTGCTCATCGACCACAAATGATCTTGTCCATCTTGGCCTTTTGTTTGCCCAGGTTGATCTCGTCCATCTTGGCCTGTTGATCAACCATACTGATCTTATCTATCTTGGCTTATTCATTTCCATGCTGACATTGGCCTGTTCATCAACCATGTTGATCTTGTCCATCTTGGCCTGTTTGTTGATTCTGTCCATCTTCGCCTGTTTATCAATCATGTTGACTTTGTCCCTCTTGGCCTATTCATCAACCATGTTGACCTTGTCCATTTTGGCCTGTTTGTTGACAACGATGATCCTGTCCGTATTGGCCTGTTCATTGACCATATTGATGTTGTCCATCTTGACCGGTTCATCAACCACATTGATCTTGTCCATCTCAGGCTTTTGATTGCCCACGTTGACCTTGTCCCTCTTGGCCTATTCATTGACCACATTGATTTTTTTTCCGTCTTGGCTTATTCATCTTCCAGGCTAATCTTGGTCTGTTCATCCACCAAGTTGATCTTGTCCATCTTGACCTGTTCATTGACCATATTAACCTTGCTCATCTTGGTCTGTTCATAGACCACGTTGATCTTGTACATCTTGGCCTGTGTGAGGAGCACAATCCTGTCTGTGACCTGCACTAATTTGGTGGTCCTTTGCTGACCAGAGGACTTCACTCACAAGTTCCAGGGATATCATATATCCAACATTCGACATGTTGTATTCAATTTTTGGGTTAATGTGTAGGAACGATTGAAAATTGAAAGCAGCGGGAGAGGAAAAATGTAGGTGGTTTTTGAGGGTTTATAAGGTATAATGGGCTTTAAAGGCAATGTGGCCAAAGGACAGTCTGCCTCCATGACCAATCATCTGCAGGTAATCACTGTATGAGGGATTTACATGTTAACAGCTATGAATAGCAGCTTCTGTTGCTTTCAAAGAGCTTACCCACCCATACTAATAGCAAGGATCTCTGCTGGGTCCCACACAGGTATTCAGTTCCCCATTATCAGGTGTGAATGGGGCCTTTGTCTTGCAAATACTGTCTGTACAAAACCTAAATTGATTCTTTTGTGTCATATACTCCAACACCCAGCCCCACCCTGACCCTGGACCTCACCCCACCCAGCACCTGGACATCATTCAATATAGAAGACTGAGGACATCTTGTGGCAGAAAAGAAGTACTGCAGAGGACAGTTCTAGATTACAGGTTGGTATTGCAGTGCAAAACCAGCAAAGGGACATTAAAAAGAAAATTATCCTGGATATGGGCTTTACGTGTTTATGTGATTTCTTAACCAAAATGTGACAAATATAAACCCTACAATTACATTTATTACCCTTTTTGGTCTGTTACATATATATTATCAAAAGCGATTTGCTCTGTCTATCTAATTAGCACAAAAAAATGCTAAACCTGCCAGGAATCCAATAATCCTATGACTTCCTGTGCACTCTGCTGCAATAAGAATCTTGAGCAATGTTAGCACTGCCCAGTTTTCTTCCTGTAAACTAGAGGACACCACCACCACCCTCTTTATGTTATGAAGATGAAGAGAGGGGGAGATGTTCTGTAGTCCTAACACACTTCTTGTCCCATGGTGACACACACCACTGCTCCTCCGTACATACAGGATGGTGTTGGCAGTAACCCTAGGGCAGGAACGTTTATTACTTGCAGGATCACCAAGTGAAAATAAAGGGAAAGGTGTCTGAAAAAAAAGAAAACTAATGCAGTAACCACATTTAAGGAAGGCCAACTGCAATATTTATATTCTATATACTTACAGTGTCTTGAAAAAGTATTCGTACCCCTTGAAATGTTCTACATTTGGTCAAGCCGCAACATCGCTGCAAACCCACAATGATGAAGTATGTGGCAGTTTCAGGCCACGCCCCCAATGTGTTTTGCTCCACCCCCTGGAGCTTAAAGCGTAACTACACTTCTTGTTGAGAAAAAAAAAAATATTTCCCTCTGGGTGATCTCAGTACATTGCAGGGATTGTAACAAACTTTGTTGCAGATTCCTACATTTCCTTATTCTGAAGAAATCCCTGTGTGTTTGTCGGTGTCCATGTGGGAAAGTGAGTCCAATATGAGTGGCTTCATAATTATCAACCAGCTGCTGCAGCTGCAGGGCTCTAATGAGGAAACCGGCAGGGGTCTGCATCCCTTTAGATGTGGATTCTTATCAGGAGTATCTCACCAAAAATGACATTTTTGTTGTAAATATTTTCTTCTATCGTTTCATGTGACAACACTGAAGAAATGACACTTGTCTACAATGTAAAGTAGTGAGTGTACAGCTTGTATAACAGTGTAAATTTACTGTTCCCTCAAAATAACTCAACACACAGCCATTAATGTCTAAACCACTGGCAACAAAAGTGAGTACACCCCTAAGTGAAAATGTCCAAATTGGGCCCAATTAGCCATTTTCCCTCCCCGGTGTCATGTGACTCGTTAGTGTTACAAGGTCTCAGGTGTGAATGGGGAGCAGGTGTGTTAAATTTGGTGTTATCGCTCTCACTCTCTCATACTGGTCACTGGAAGTTCAATATGGCACCTCATGGCAAAGAACTCTCTGAGGATCTGAAAAAAGAATTGTTGCTCTACATAAAGATGGCCTAGGTGAAGAAGATTGCCAAGACCCTGAAACTGAGCTGCAGCACGGTGGCCAGGACCATACAGAGGTATAACAGGACAGGTTCCACTCAGAACAGGCCTCGCCATGGTCTACCAAAGAAGTTGAGGTCACGTGCTCAGCGTCATATCCAGAGGTTGTCTTTGGCAAATAGATGTATGAGTGCTGCCAGCATTGCTGCAGAGGTTGTAGGGGTGGGGGGTCAGCCTGTCAGTGCTCAGACCATACGCCGCACACTGCATCAAATTGGTCTGTATGGCTGTCCTCCCAGAAGGAAGCCTCTTCTAAAGATGATGCACAAGAAAGCTCTCAAACAATTTGCTGAAGACAAGCAGACTAAGGACATGGATTACTGGAACCATGTCCTGTGGTCTGATGAGACCAAGATAAACATATTTGGTTCAGATGGTGACAAGCGTGTGTGGCGGCAACCAGGTGAGGAGGACAAAGACAAGTGTGTCTTGCCTACAGTTAAGCATGGTGGTGGGAGTGTCATGGTCTGGGGCTACATGACTGCTGCCGGCACTGGGGGGCTACAGATCATTGAGGGAACCATGAATGCCAACATGTACTGTGACATACTGAAGCAGAGCATGATCCCCTCCCTTCAGAGACTGGGCCGCAGGGCAGTATTCTAACATGATAACCACCCCAAACACACCTCCAAGACGACCACTGCCTTGCTAAAGAAGCTGAGGATAAAGGTGATGGACTGGCCAAGCATGTCTCCAGACCTAAACCCTATTGATCATCTGTGGGGCATCCTGGAAGGTGGAGGAGCACAAGGTCTCTAACATCCACCAGCTCCGTGATGTCATCATGGAGGAGGGGAAGAGGACTCCAGTGACAACCTGTGAAGCTCTGGTGACCTCCATGCCCAAGAGGGTTAAGGCAGTGCTGGAAAATAATGGTGGCCACACAAAATATTGACACTTTGGGCCCCAATTTGGACATTTTCACTTAGGGGTGTACTGACTTTTGTTGCCAGCGGTTTAGACATTAATGGCTGTGTGTTGAGTTATTTTGAGGGGACAGCAAATTTACACTGTTATACAAGCTGTACACTCACTACTTTACATTGTAGACAAGTGTCATTTCTTCAGTGTTGTCACATGAAAAGATAAAATAAGTTCATGGTGGTATACATTTATTTCTACATTGACATATACTACCTCGAATGTTGATTATATTAACAATGTATACTGTCCTTGTTTAATGTGCTTTTTTATGTATATATATTTCTACATATTGGTAATACTATGTATTTATATGTATCATCTTTGCCTAATAAAACCTTGTTTGATGAAAAAAAGATAAAATAAAATATTTACAAAAATGTGAGGGGTGTACTGAATTTTGTGAGATAGAGTGTGTGTGTGTGTGTGTGTGTGTGTGTGTGTGTATATATATATATATATATATATATACACACACACACACACACACACACACACACACATATATACACACACATACATATATACATACATACATACCCACTATACCAGCAATTTGATAACGGGTGAAGGAATAGGATATGTCCTCATAAGCTGCACACTCAATGCACTGCGTGGGATGACCTCATATTTTCCGGCGGTATGTCATACGATTACAAAGCGTCTCTTTGTGCCGGCACAAGAAATACACAATGGAGGGCTCTAGCAGTGAACAGGCTCCCCCCAGACATACAACAATGCAATGCTTTACAGGCCATATGATTTAATGCCGCTCCCAAATTAAAGTGTCAGTGGGACAAACCACCGCTA
The DNA here is from genome assembly GCA_037952835.1 of Lithobates septentrionalis. Classification (NCBI taxonomy): domain Eukaryota; kingdom Metazoa; phylum Chordata; class Amphibia; order Anura; family Ranidae; genus Lithobates; species Lithobates septentrionalis. Next base: position 147,715 of record JBBDGP010004161.1, on the reverse strand, counting down.
TGGAGTATGACTATGACATTACATGTCGGCCTCAATTCACAAAATCATAATTCCTGCAGCCTGTTAACTACCCTAAATTATTCCCTTCATTTTTAATGATATTTTCTTTCAACCCAATTAAATATCTTATTACCTAATAACCAAAATTTATTGTTGGTAGAAGTCAAGTAACAGAAATCAATACGAGGGTCATGACTCCTTAAATATACCGTTACCTTTTGGATGGTGTTAACCAGAAAAAGAAAAAATCCTTTAAGGCTTAAAGATTAGTTGCAGGAAGTCACACTTTTTTTTTTTTTAAATATATGGCTTTTACTTTTACAATTAAAAAAAAAAAAAAATCTGCAATACTCGCCTTCAATGTTGAGCTGCCCCCCCCCGCAGTAATTCCTTTCTGCCACTAGATGCTGCCAGTCTTCCAGGTTGAAAGGCAGCTAGCATCATTCAGTGCACTTCCTGTAAGCCCAGGCTGTCATGGACACACCCCCTAGGGCAGCATCACCACGCCGGCCTTGGCTCACCGTACTCCACTGTGCTCAGTACTCCTCCCATGAGTCCTTGCCAGGAGTAAGGACTGTCAAAGGGGTTTCAAGGAACTGGAGGGCAGAAAGAAAGATTTAAGCATGGGGTTGCGGGGCAGTTAGGTTACCTAAAGCCAGGGGCATATCTACCGGAAGGGGAACAAGGCGTTTGTCTTGGGCGGCATTTTTCAGGGCGGCGGCGCCAGCGGCGCCCAGCCCCCTCCCCCCAGGAGAAGGGCAGAGGTGGCTCTTTAGCCACTTCCCGTCCTTTCTGTGGTTATACCAGGATGATATATAGCTGCAGACATCACCCCTATCATTTTTTTTAGAGCTGGAGGTCAGATCTCTTGTAATAGCAATACTAGCGGCTTGATTGTTTTTTTTGTGTCCCCTAATCTTCCTTTTTCCATTTTTTTTTTCTTTTGCTGTGTCCCCTATTCATCCTTTTTTAGTTTCGCCACTTTTTTTCATTTTTGTTCCTTTTCTTTTCTTTTTTTTTGCTGTGTCCCCTATTCTTCCTTTTCCCTTTTCTCCATTTGTTTAATTTTTTTTTTTTTTTTTTTTTTTTTCTGTGTCTCCTATTCTTTTTTTCCCCTTTTTCCTATCTCACTTGTGTCATGAGTATTTTCACATATAGTACTTAAAGCGGAGTTCCACCCAAAAGTGGAATTTCCGTTTTTCGGATTCCTCCCTCCCTCCGGTGTCACATTTGGCACCTTTCGGGGGGAGCAGATACCTGTCTAATCCAGGTATTTGTTCCCACTTCCAGACATAGGTAGCCGCAGGCTCCGCGGCGATCTACGCCATGTTTGGCCCCTCCTCCGTCCCGTCCGCTGTCTTCTGGGAGACACACAGGTCCCAGAAGACAGCAGGGACTAGTGAGCACACGCAGCGCGACTCGCACATGCGCAGTAGGGAACCAGGATGTGAAGCCTGCTTGCTGTTCCACTACATTGATCCCTGATTTCTGGCTTGGCTGACTATCCATTCCGGTTACTGAACTTTGGCTATGTTTTGACGACGTTTGTTCTTTTTTCTTTTATTATTAAACAAGTGTGATTTAACTGTACTTCTGTCTCGGCCTGATTTCATGGTTTCTGACACATTCTTACCTAGGTGAGGATAACATGCCCGGACCCCACGCATGTACAGGATTGTCACAGGTCACTCCGGGATCCATTGTGACGTTAAGGCACATGTGCAAGGTCCTGGGCACTGCCTCCTGGGATTTCTACATCACTCATCCCAGGAGAACCCCCTGTCAGACATCACACGCCATTTCTGGGCATGTGCGAGACCCTGCAATCTGCTTCCTAGGATGAGTGACGTAGAAATCCCAGGAGGCAGATCGCGGTACCACGTGCAAAAACGAGCGAGGGATGCCTGCCAGTTTACTGGCCGGGGTTCATGGTGTGTCTGGATATGCACAAGAGGTTCAGCGCATGCACAGGCATAACGCAGGGCTCTGTAGACCCCTGAACCGTGCATGCAGCAGAAATGAATTCAAGATGGCGGGGGGCCGGACAGCAGCAGTGCAGGGAAAACTTTTCCAACAAGCAAGACAATGCTGGACTCCATGGACTAGTAAGCATGTATTTTTTTTGTTTTTACTTTTATACAGGGACAATTTTTTAAGATTTAAAATTTTTAATAGTAAGGGTGGAGTTTCTCTTTCAGCAAATATTAATGTTTGTGGATTTTGAAGAGAAAAATTATATTTTCAATTTAATTGGCCCAAACAATGAAGTTAACTGGCCCTATTCATTTCTTTGAATAATTTTTGAACATTCGCTATCTAAATACATTCCAATCAAAGAGAGGCAGGTCTGGTTAGGCATATTTTTAATTAGCATAAACTGTATGCTTCTGTGCTTATGGACACGGCCTTCAGGGTATGAATAGATATGTGAAAATAATATAAATTATATATATATATATTTATTTATTTATTTATTTGCATACATATTATACTCCGCACCCCAAAACTTCCATCCTCAGCGCAATACCACCCTTCCATTTCTCGGGGTGAAGTTTAAGAAATCGTGCTATACGAGGAGCCTCCATGGTGACCCACATTGGGGTGTCCGAGTCCTTGTTCCCAGGGAATATCTGAAAGACAAAGTGCAGAGTTTTTAATAATAATGTCAGCGGCAACACCGCATCCAGCCCCGCCCCCAACACACCCCTAGGGTGCTCTAGAGAAAGGGGGCGAGCGCCACGCATAAGCAGTGTATTTGTCAGGGGAGTTTGGATTAACACAGCGGTGCCAGTGGGAGGGCCAAGGTCTGGGCTTCGAGAGGGAGGCGGGTCCCTGAATAGCTATGTATATGTAAGTGACCTACACTGCAGTTTAACCACTTGACCACTGGGCACTTAAACCCCCTTCCTAACCAGACCAATTTTCAGCTTTCGGTGCTCTAACATTTTGAATGACAATCACTCAGCCATGCAACACTGTACCCATATAAAATTTTTGTCCTTTTTTTCACACAAATAGAGCTTTCTTTTGGTGGTATTTAATCACCGTTGGGTTTTTTATTTTTTTGCGCTATAAAAGAAAAAAGACTGAAAATTTGGTAAAAAAATGAATTTTTATTTCTTTCTGTTATAAAATTTAGCAAATTAGTAATTTTTCTTCGTAAATTTTGGCCAAAATTTATACTGCTACAGATCTTTGGTAAAAATAAGTACAACTTGGTGTATATATTTTGGTCTTTGCGAATGTTAGAGAGTCCAAAAGCTATGGTGCGAATATCTGAAAATTGATCACACCTGAAGTACTGACGACCTATCTAATTTCTTGAGACTCTAACATGCCAGAAAAGTACAAATACCCCCCAAATGACCCCTTTTTGGAAAGAAGACATTCCAAGGTATTTGAAAAGATGCATGGTGAGTTTTTTTGAAATTGTCATTTTTTCCCACAATTCTTTGCAAAAATCAAGATTTTTTTTTAACTTTTTTTTTTTTCACAAAATTGTCATATTAGAAGGTTATTTCTCACACACAGCATATGCATACCATTACACCCCAGAACACATTCTGCTATTACTCCCGAGTATGGCAATACCACATGTGTGAGACTTTTACACAGTGTGGCCACATACAGAGGCCCAACATGCAGGGACCACCTCCAGGCGTTCTGGAGCACCCAGGCCAATTCTGACATTTCTCTCCTACATGTAAAAATCATCATTTATTTGCTAGAAAATTACATAGAACCCCAAAACATATATATATATATATTTTTTTAGCAAAGACCCTAGAGAATACAATGGCGGTTGTTGCAACTTTTTATCTCGCACGGCATTTGCGCAGCAATTTTTAGAACGCGTTGTTTTTGAAAAAAAAAGGTTTGTGCTTAAAAAAAAAACAAAATAGTAAAGTTAGCTCAATGTTTTTGCATAATGTGAAAGATAAAGTTACGCTGAGTAAATAGATACATAACATGTCACCCTTCAAAATTGCACACGCTCGTGGAATAGTGCCAAACTTCGCTACTTAAAAATCTCCATAGTTGACGCTTTAAAATTTTTTTACTGGTTACATGTTTTGAGTTACAGAGGAGGTCCAGGGCCAAAATTATTGCTCTCGCTCTAATGATCGCAGCGATACCTCACATGTGTGGTTTGAACACAGTTTTCATATGTGGGCGGGACTTACGTATGCGTTCGCTTCTGCATGCGAGCACACGGACAGGGGCGCTTTAAATTTTTTTTTTTTTTTTTTATTGTTCATTTTACTTTATTTATTTTAGTTTGACACTTTTTTCCCAAAAGAAACTATTTTTTTAATCACTTTTATTCCTATTACAAGGAATGTAAACATCCCTTGTAATAGGAATATTGCATGACAGGTCCTCTTTACAGTGAGATATGGGGTCAATAAGACCCCACATCTCACCTCTAGGCTGGGAAGCCTGAAATAATAAAAAAAAAAAAAAAAAGATCCTGGCTTCGATCGTAGCAGAGTCGGTAGAAGCACCGGAGGGTGGCGGGAAGGGGGGGACATCCCCTCTCTCCTCCCATAAGAACAATCAAGCGGTGGAACAGCCGTTATGATCATTCTTATGGTGTAGGGAATCGCCGGCTGAAAAAGCTGATATCTGAATGATGCCTGTAGCTGCAGGCATCATTCAGATATCCCCACACAAAGTCAAGGACGTCATATGACGGCGGGCGGGAACTGGTTAAAAATTGCGGGGTATTGCGGGGTATTGCAGAGTTCTGCGGAGTATTGCGGGGTATTGTGGGGTAGTGCAGAGTAGTGCGGGGTATTGCGGGGTATTGCAGGGTATTGCGGGGTATTGCAGAGTAGTGCAGGGTATTGCAGAGTAGTGCAGGGTATTGCAGAGTAGTGCAGGGTATTGCAGAGTAGTGCAGGGTATTGCAGGGTATTGCGGGGTATTGCAGAGCAGTGCAGGGTATTGGGGGGTATTGCAGAGTAGTGCAGGGTATTGCGGGGTATTGCAGATTAGTGCAGACTATTGCGGGGTATTGCAGAGTAGTGCAGGGTATTGCAGGGTATTGCGGGGTATTGCAGAGTATTGCAGAGTAGTGCGGGGTATTGCAGAGTAGTGCAGGGTATTGCGGGGTATTGCAGAGTAGTGCACGGTATTGTGGGGTATTGCAGAGTAGTGCAGGGTATTGCGGGGTATTGCAGAGTAGTGCACGGTATTGTGGGGTATTGCAGAGTAGTGCAGGGTATTGCAGAGTAGTGCAGGGTATTGCGGGGTATTGCAGACTATTGCGGGGTATTGCAGAGTATTGCAGGGTATTGCGGGGTATTGCAGAGTAGTGCAGGGTATTGCGGGGTATTGCAGACTATTGCGGGGTATTGCAGAGTATTGCAGGGTATTGCGGGGTATTGCAGAGTAGTGCAGGGTATTGCGGGGTATTGCAGACTATTGCGGGGTATTGCAGAGTAGTGCAGACTATTGCGGGGTATTGCAGAGTATTGCAGGGTATTGCAGACTATTGCGGGGTAGTGCAGACTATTGCGGGGTATTGCAGAGTAGTGCAGGGTATTGCAGAGTATTGCGGGGGCATTGCAGAGTGTATTGCAGGGTGTATTGCAGGGTGTATTGCAGAGTGTATTGCAGAGTGTATTGCAGAGTGTATTGCAGGGTGTATTGCAGAGTGTATTGCAGGGTGTATTGCAGGGATGGCTGAGCATGGTGGGATGGATGTGACTGTATTTGTCACTGAGCACCGCTGTGAGCACTGCACATCCAGCCCACAGCGGTGCTGCCATCCGATCCCTCCCCCTCTCCTCTCACACTGTACCGATTGGTACATAGAGGGGAGGGAGGAACCGGCGTCATGACATGACGCCGGTTTGTTTACATGTGATCGCTCCGTCATTTGACGGAGCGATCACATGGTAAACGGCCGCCCGGCGGTCACGGAAGTTCTCGGGTGCGCACCCCAGGGGGCGCGCGAGAGCAGGATTCTGGGAGGACGTCCCACGGACGTCCACCCAGGATAACCCGACCGCGCTGTAGCCTTCTTTAGGCTATGGCCCGGTCGGCAAGTGGTTAAGAAAGCCCATCAGAGATCCCGTTCCCAAGAGCTTGCAACCTATTAAAAAGACAGTTTATCTCTGTTTAGTCTTTGTTCTTTTGACAAGTGTGCTTTAGATAGAACATGTCAAGCCGTAGCTGTGATCCCTGGGGATATGCTGATCGCCCATCCATGCTGCTGCTGGAGGGAGCCCAGGTGACCATAAATGAGGGCCCTACAGACTTGGTCATGGTGAGTGACCAAGTCACCATGTGGCATATCCCCCACACCATCCCATACCCCACTCCATCTCCCCTGGGGACTGGGACCTTCTAGGCCACTCACCTGGGGACTGGGACCCCCCCTTCTCCCCTGGGGACTGGGACACCCCCTTCTCCCCTGGGGACTGGGACACCCCCTTCTCACCTGGGGACTGGGACCCCATTTCTCCTGTGGACAGGGAACCCACCTCCACTAAGAACAGGAACCTGATCACCCTGTGTGTGCCAACCTCACCTCCCTGCCTGACGTGTCCTGTGTGAGGGCCCTCCTGTGACAGCTCTTGTCAGGACTTTACCTCACTGTGTGCACCCCTACATGAATACATGGATGTGCTCCCCCTACATGTCTGCAAACTCTGACCACCTCCTGTATCCTGTACACATGTTCTGACTGCCTCCTGTACCATGTCCGCAGCCTCTAACCACCTCCTGGCTGCAATATCTGACTATCTCTTGTCTTTAATCATGTCTGCATTCTCTGAGGGGAAGTCTGTAGAAGAATCAAGATTAAGAGCGCCGCCGGGATGGGGATTATGGGCAGAGTCAGACGTTTATGGACTGTGGAGACTATGGAATAAAACCAGAGCCACCAACTTGGAGCCATATAACTGAGCCCTGCACAGTGCACCTGAGAGGTCAGTGACAGTGCCGCCAGGCCAGCCTGAGAGGGGTCACTGATGTAAGGGGGTAGAGAATACAAAAATGTAAGGGGGCACTGATATAAAAGGTTTCCCCTTATATCAGTAACCCCCCACTTACCTTAGTGTATTCACTCTGCGGAAGGTGGTCTCTGGTCACCAGAGTCCCCCCCTCCCACATTAGAGTTCCCAGCATTTCCCTTTACATCAGAGTCTGCAGGATTCCCCCTTACAGTACAAGGGAACTCAGATGTAAAGGAAAAGGCTGCAGAGCATGAGCTAAGGAGGAACTCTAATATAAGGTGGTCTCTGGTCACCAGAGACCACCTTATATCAGAGTCCACTGCATTTACATCAGTGTTCACAGAGTTCCCCCTTTCAATGTAAGATTAAAAAGGCATGGAGGCCCAGAGACTTGTCCAGAGTACACAGAAGATACATGGGTTAGATTAGAAGGGTTCCCTGGACATGTCTCCGGGCCTCCATCCCATTTAATCTTACAGTGCAAGGGGGAACTTTGTGAACCCTGATGTAAAGGGGAACACTGATGTAAAGGGCAATGCTGCAGACTCTGATGTAAGTAGGAGCCCCTTACATCAGAGATCCTCTTTTGATCATGCTCTGCATCATTTTTCTTTACATCCGAGTTCCCACTGCAAGGAGGAATCCTGCAGACTCTGATGTAAAGGGAAATGCCTGGAACTGTGATGTGGGGGTGGAAGGTGGGGGTGGAGACTCTGGTGACCAGAGACCACCTTCCGCAGAGTGAAAATGCTAAGGTAAGGGGGGGGGGGGGTTACTGATATTATGGGAAACCTTTATATCAGTGCCCCTTACATTTTTGTATGCACTACCCCCTTACATCAGTGCCGCCCCCCCCTCAGATTGGCCTTATGGCACTGTCACTGACCTCTCGGGTGCACCGTGCAGGGCTCGGGTTGGCCAGCTCCAAGTTGGTGGCTCTGGTTTTATTCTATAGTCTCTTCTCCACAGTCCATACACGTCTGAGTATTTCCATAATCCCCTTCCTGGCATCGCTCTCAATCTTGATTCTTCTCAAAAAAACACCAACAGCAATAACCCAGCGCCAATGAGTAGCCACCTGGAGAACTCGATCAAGGCGTGGAGTATATAACATATATTGTTATCATACCATGTCATATAATGTTATATGTGCATTTAGCATGACTAGACATAGAGGGAGAATAGTGCAGCTGGACCAACCGTAGCTGGTAGATACAGATCAAGATAAAACAACAAAAAATGTCCAGCGCTCTGGTATCCCCAGAGCGCTGGACATTTTTTGTTGTTTTATCTTGATTCTTCTCAAGACTTCCCCTCAGAGACTGCAGACATGATAAAAGACGAGATAGTAAGAGATTGCAGATAGGAGGTGGTTAGAGGCTGCGGACATGGTACAGGAGGTGGTTAGAGGCTGCGGACATGGTACAGGAGGTGGTTAGAGGCTGCGGACATGGTACAGGAGGTGGTTAGAGGCTGCGGACATGGTACAGGAGGTGGTTAGAGGCTGCGGACATGGTACAGGAGGTGGTTAGAGGCTGCGGACATGGTACAGGAGGTGGTTAGAGGCTGCGGACATGGTACAGGAGGTGGTTAGAGGCTGCGGACATGGTACAGGAGGTGGTTAGAGGCTGCGGACATGGTACAGGAGGCTCTCTGTGGACTTTTTTGCATTGGCAGACCACCGTTCTGCCTCTGTAGGAAACGATAGTCAGAGCCCGGCAGACATCTGGTCCGTCGGACCCGCTGATAAGCTCTCGGTGTGTCCAATCACAGTGGCAATGGATCAAACAGCACGCAGACCCGCAAGTGCAGAATTTAGTACCTGTACGTGATTCTGCTCACAGGAGACGCAGCCCGCAGTAAATGTACATGGTTAATATGAGTTTATTTTTTTTTTATTTTCTTAACTCTTTAAACATTTATTTTGAACATACAGTAGAGAAATTCTGTGACCAATGCATGTAATGTAGCAGTGCAATATATACGTGGGGCTTTGTGAGGGTGAGGCTTGTGTGTGGTTGGGTGGGGACAAAGGGGGCCCCATGATCCCCTATTGCCCGGGGGGCCCCATGAGCCATCAGTCTGCCCCTGGTAAGCAGGATAGTATAGTGGTCAGTATAGTCGGTGTGGTCAGTATAGTGTAGTTCTCAGTATAGTCGGTGTCAGAGGCGGACTGACCATTCGGATCCCGACCAAGGGCCCGCAGCCAGTAGGGGGCCTGTGAGAAGCTCCTGAGAGATGCTTGTTGGATCTAGGGGTATGCTGCTGGCAGTGCTGCGGCGGAGCCGTTCTGCCGCTGTGGGGGGGGGGGGCCCAAGACACAGCATCTCCGCCTTGCACCTCTGGCTTTTAGTTTGGGATGCAGTGGGGGGGAGTGGGAGGCGGCGATCCGCAGCTCTATGGTGCTCGCGGCATCTCCCTGGGGCTTGTATTTCTTCTCCAGTGTACACAGTGGAGAGGTGAGGGGCCTCTGACCTGGGCAGCTACAAGTTTCACTCTTCAGTGTACAAGTGACTTGCTCTGCTTGTACACTGTTGCCGACTCTTGCCCGGGTCAGAGGCCCCTCCCCTCCACTGTACAGAATCAGGAAGAGAACTACAAGCCCCAGTGAGATTCACAGGCACCATAGAGCTGCCGATCGCCACCTCCCCCTGTGCTGGGGGTTGGAGGTGCACAGCCAGGTACAGGGGAACCTCTGGGGGGTTAAGTCTGGGGACCCCAATGTAAGGGGAGGCTCTCTGGGGACCCCGATGTAAGGGGGGGGGCTCTCTGTGGACTTTTTTTCTCCATTGACAGACCACTGTTCTGCCTCTGTTGGAAATGATCGTCAGGGCCCGGCGGACATCGGGTCCGCCAGACCCACTGATTAGCTCTTGGTGTGTCCAATCACAGCGGTAGCGGGTCAAACAGCACACAGATGGGCAAGTGCAGAATCAAGTACCTGTACGTGATTCTGCTCACAGGAGACGCAGCCCCGCAGTAATTGTACATGGTTAATGTGAGTTTATTTTTATTTTTCTTAACTCTTTAAACATTTATTTTGAACATACAGTAGAGAAATTCTGTGACCAATGCATGTAATGTAGCAGTGCTATATATAGGTGGGGCTTTGTGAGGGTGAGGCTTGTGTGTGGGTGGGTGGCGACAAAGGGGGCCCCATGATCCCCTATTGCCCGATGGCCCCATGAGTTGTCAGTCCACCCCTGGTAAGCAGGATAGTATAGTGGTCAGTATAGTCGGTGTGGTCAGTATAGTGTAGTTCTCAGTATAGTTGGTGTCAGAGGCGGACTAACCATTCGGACGCTGACCGAGGGCCCACGGCCAGTAGGGGGCCCGTGAGAAGCTCCTGAGAGATGCACGTCGGATCTAGGGGTAGGCTGCTGGCAGTGCTGCGGCGGAGCCGTTCTGCCGCTGTGGGGGGGGCCCCCAAGACACAGCATCTCCCCCTGCACCTCTGGCTTTCAGTTTGGGATGCAGTGCGGGGAGTGGGAGGCGGCGATCCGCAGCTCTATGGTGCTCGCTGCATCTCCCTGGGGCTTGTATGTTCAAAGCTTGGGATATTTTTTTTGTAACCTAACCCTGCTTTATACTTTTCCACAACTTTATCCCTGACCTGTCTGGTGTGTTCCTTGGCCTTCATAATGCTGTTAGTTCACTAAGGTTATCTAACAAACCTCTGAGGGCTTCACAGAACAGCTGTATTTATACTGAGATTAAATGACACACAGGTGGACTCTATTAATTAGGTGACTTCTGAAGGCAATTGGTTCCACTAAATTTTAGTTAGGGGTATCAGAGTAAGGAGGGCTGAATGCACATGCACGTCACACTTTTCACATATTTGTAAAAAATTTAGAAAACCATTTATAATTTTCCTTCCAGTTCACAATTATGTGCCATTTTGTTTTGGTCTATCACATAAAATCCCAATAAAATGCATTTATGTTTTTGGTTGTAACATGACAAAATGTGGAAAATGTCAGGGGGTATGAATACTTTTTCAAGGCACTGTATTAATTATGCAGGTTCTGTGGCTGATTAACATGGTAAGTAAATCCACTTAGTGCCCTGTCTACATTAGATTAGCTCCAGAACCTGTGTAATTAATATGCGTTTGGTTTTAAAGGGATGAGGTGGCAACCCTAAGCCCCAGCAAGGAGCCATGAAACAGGAGGTCTCATCTCAAGGGTCAAAGGAACCCCAGCCAGCAGCCAAGAGACAGAGGGTCTCACCCAGGGGTCAGAGGAGACCTGCCAGGAGTCGGAGGACAGAGGGTCTCACCCAGGGGTCAGAGGAGCCCTGCCAGGAGACAGAGGGTCTCACCCAGGGGTCAGAGGAGCCCTGCCAGGAGACAGAGGGTCTCACCCAGGGGTCAGAGGAGCCCAGTCAGGAGTCAGGAGACAGAGGGTCTCACCCAGGGGTCAGAGGAGCCCAGTCAGGAGTCAGGAGACAGAGGGTCTCACCCAGGGGTCAGAGGAGCCCCAGCCAGCAGCCAGGAAAAAGTAGGTCTCATTCCAGGAGTCAGGTAGGCTCCTATCGGGGTGTTAGGAAAACCCCTATCCAGAGGCCAGCAGTGGGCTGTGAAGCAGGCACTGCGACTAAAGACTTAGAACCAGGGGAGCTGGACAATAAAGTCAGAGGAACTGGTAAGAAGAGCAGCGGTGCTGCCTACAAGAGAGCCAGATGGCTCTGCATTTTCAGTTGACTTTTCAGGTTGATGGTGGAAACCCCTGCGCTGCCAACTGATGCGTATGTGAATTTTCCATTTTGTTCAATAAAAGTTGGCCCACCATGCCCTAAAATACAATTTAGACTGGCGCGATTTGTTATAAATAGACTCTTTAGTGTTCTGATATTTACCAAACCAACAAATGCTATTTGCAAGCAAACTGGCACATTTTTTTTTTTTTTTATCAACCCTCACCTGAATCCAAGAATTCTGACTCTTTACACTCCAGGCGTTTATAGTCCCGCTGTTTCCCAGTCTGGCCAGGGATGGCACCAAAGAACCTTTATTAACAAAAAGGTAACATGATAATGACAGTACATAAGAACAGAACAACAAAAAAATATCTAGGCCATGGTGTATAAGGGTGCCAGCAGTGGTCCCAGTAGCCTTTGTGGAACTTGAGCCAAATGCCCAAGATCTTAGAACATTGTTTTGGCTAGGGGCAACCTATCTTTGGCCCGCCATGTAGTCTATGAGTCTACCTCACCACCAACACCTAAGAGTGGAGAGACCATGGAGTAGGCAGCTTTACTAAAGTACACTATATGGCCAAAGGATTGTGGACACCTGACCATCGCAACAACCCCCTTCAAATGAGTGAGCTCAGGATTCCAAGTGAATGTTACCGTCAATGGTACAGCATACAAAGACTACGGGGCGTATTCATAAAAAAACTTTGTATAGCTGTTCATACATCCAAACTGCATGTAAATTCATCTTTTGTGAATGGGGCAATAAAGGATGGTATCAAGCTATATTCTCTTCAGATCGATTGTCATTAATGGAAATCAAAAATGGGAATGTTTGGGGACAATACCACATTATGGTCTCTAGATGGAGCTGAGTATCATAAGAAATAAGTATGCTCCTTAGCTCCATCTAGTGGCCACAATGCCTTATTTTTACCATTTACACTGCTGTTTTCAATGAATAATATTCAATGTGCAGAGACTATGCATTTGCTGACCTGCCACAGTATGGTTGGTACATGCAGGCACAATTACGTACCTGTACGCGATGTGCCTGTACCTGGTTTAGGAGCACACCCCCCTCCCTGCGACCACCAGACACAGCAGATTGAGGAACCCAATACTCTAGGGCCAGTGATCATGTGATCCCTGTGCAATCACATGATCACAAAGTCTACAAAGCTGTTATGAATGAATTCATTACAGCTGTGCTGCCTATGCTGTGATTGGCCTACAGCTATCACAGTGTACCTGGGCAAATCACAGCACCCTGCACCATGTAATTAGCTGTAGCCAATCACAGATCGCTAGTCTTCACATCTGTCATGAATGGTTAACCCATTAATGGCAAATAAAAACTTTGCTGTTGCAATGACCTTCATTGTAACAACAAAATGTAAAAGAAAAAAAGTTAAAAATTAAAATTCATTAATTAAAAAAGGGAAAAATATTGAATAAAAAAAATTATTAATTATTATTTTTAAACATACAAGTAGCACAGTGCTGAACAACAAAAAATGTCCTCGTCATGAAGGTGGTAAAACCTTCTGGAGTTGAAGTGGCTATAGCCTGAGATTATTTGATTTTGTCACATTCACACAGAACACATTTAGATGCAGTTTCCATGGATAAACCAATATTCAAACTTTCTTTTTTTTATAAATACAACCCCCTCAACCTTGTGGCATTTTCTGTTTCAGCTCCATAAAGGCACAGACCAGTCTGGTGTGGAGGGACTTGAGTGACCTACACACAGCCCTGACCTCAACCCGATCGAACACCTTCAGGATAACCAGGAATGTTGATTGTGAGCCGGGTCTTCTCCTCCATCACTAGTACCTGGCCTCACAAATGTTCTTGTGGCTGCATCAGGACAGCCGCAAAGGGGGAACCAAGTTAATGCCCATGCTTTGTTTTCAGAATGGAAATGTCCAACATGCTCATATAGGTTTTGATGGTCAGATGCCCACAAACTTTGACCCCATAATGTATGTCATATATTTTATTTGGGGTTGCACCTATGCATTGCTGGTTATCTTGTTGTATATGTTTGTTTTGTCTCCTTTATAGTAATTATTTAAAAATATTTTAATTTCTTACCGTAATGCCCTGAAGCAGTTATCTGTGAATCTTTGATTTTTCCTGATGATAAACCAAGAGGTTGGCGACACCCTAAAAGATGAAGCACATGTACAATATGTATTATGTTCTACATTTAATTTGCACTGATCCATTAATATGTACACTATATGGACAGAGGTATTTGGCCCCTCTCCAAATGATTGGGTTCAGGTATTTCCAGTGAAGGGTACTGTTGTTATTATTATTATTATACCAGATTTATATAGCACCAACAGTTTAACCACTTCAGCCCCGGAAGGATTTATCCTCTTCCTGACCAGAGCACTTTTTGCGATTCAGCACTGTGCCGCTTTAACTGACAATTGCGCGGTCGTGCGACAGGGCTCCGAAACAAAATTGACGTCCTTTTTTTTCCCCCCACAAATAGAGCTTTCTTTTGGTGGCATTTGATCACCTCTGCGATTTTTATTTTTTGCGCTATAAACAAAATAGGAGCGACAATTTTGAAAAAAAAAAAAAAAAAATACATTTTTTTTTATACTTTTTGCTATAATATTCCCAAAAAATATATTAAAAAACATTTTTTTTCCCCTCAGTTTAGACCGATACGTATTCTTCTACATATTTTTGGTAAAAATCGCAATAAGCATTTGACTGGTTTGCGCAAAATTTATAGCGTTTACAAAATAGGGGATAGTTCTATGGCATTTTTATTAACAATTTTTTTTTTTTACTAGTAGTGGCGGCGATCAGCGATTTTTATTGTGACTGCGACATTATGGCAGACACATCGACATTATGGCAGACAATATCTCACAGAAGTAAGTACACCCCTCACATTTTCTGTAAATCTTTTCTTCTATCTTTTCATGTGACAACACTGAAGAAATGACACTTTGCTACAATGTAAAGTAGTGAGTGTACAGCTTGTATAACAGTGTAAATTTGCTGTCCCCTCAAAATAACTCAACACACAGCCATTAATGAGGAAAATTAGAGGGCATGAGGGTGGGAGTTTACATGAAGCACGTAGCAGCAACTAAATACAGGTGGACATGTAGAAAGGACATTTATTGGTATATAACATGGATATACATAAATAATATACATAGCTGTTGGGGTGTAGTTCCCACGTAGTAAAACATAATATGAATATCAACTGTATTACACAATAATCTACCAGAATCCACCCAAAATAAATAAATTTTATATATATATATATATATATATATATATATATATATATATATATACACACATACACACACACACAAATGTTAATGACAAGGTATCGCCTGCATGGTCTATGGCCTCATTTTTATGAATTAACAATTCATTATTTATTAGTATTTCATTAACAATTACCTCTGTGTTATTATTTTACTATTTAACTGTTCATTTTTTTATTTATTTTTCTTTCCTATTATTTTTAATATAAAATTTCATTCATTATTTGTTAATTGTGTATTATTTTAAAAAATTAACAATTCCTTATTTAGTATTTTTTATGAATAATTACATCTGTATTATTATTTTACTAATTAACCATTCGATATTTAGTATTTTATGAATGAATAAAGTCTGACTCTGTACATAGGAATTTATTTTATTAAGTGATGGTGCAGCCCCCACATGTCCTATTATACAGGGACAGTCCTCATCCTGCACCCCCATCTCTGGCCTGCGACCCCCCCCCCCCCACACACACAACCCCCCTTTTGTTCCATTATTACATCTCAATATAAAGCAACCCTGATTTTTATTATTCCAAGGTGAAATTCACATCCACTCATTCTGCATTTTGGCTTCCGTGACATGTGAAAACGTTTATTTTTTTTAAAATCGAACAAGAACAATTCATTATTTTTTTCTTGATTCTTTATGGATTATGTAATAGTATATGTTTGATTAACAATTATGAATTAGCATGTATTTATTAATGAATATCTATTATTTTTATAAAATAACAATTCATTATTTATTAGTATTTTATTACCTCTGTGTTATTATTTTACTAATTAACCGTTCATTATTTATTTTTTCTTCCTATTATTTTTTATTAAATTAAACTTATTTTTAATTGTGTATTATTTTAAGAACAATTCATTATTATTTTTATGAACAATCTCTATGTATTATTATTTGACTAATTAGCAATTCTATGTATTATGTTTAATAATTAAATATTTAGTATTTTATGAATGAATAACGTCTGACACTGTACATAGGGAATGGAGGACTTTATTATATGATGGTACAGCCCCCACATGTTCCATTATAATGGGGACCAGTCCTAGTAACACACACACACACACACACACACCTCCCCCTTTATTCCATTTATCATCTCAAAATAAAGCAACCCTGATTTTTATTATTCTAAAGGTGGAAATCACATGCAGTCATTCTGTATTTTGGATTTTTTTTAAAAACTGATCAAGAACCATTCATTATTTGTTAATGATTTTATTAATTAACAATGAATTCTTTATTAATGAACAATATGTATTACTATTAAGGATTACGTATTATTTTTTTAAGAATTAGCAATGAATTATTCATTTGTATTTATTAACCATTACCTCTGTATTATTATTTTACTAAATAACTTATTATTTATTGTGTATTATTTCAATAATTAAGAATTCAATATTTATTCTTATTTTATAAACAATTACCTCTGTATTATTATTTTACTAATTAACAATTTTACATATTATTTCAATAATTAAGAATTCAACATTTAACATTTTATGAATAAATTATTTATTTGTTCCCCCCTCATATCTCTTCAATATCAATAATAGCTCCCAGATACCAACAACAATCCATCAGATATTGGTGTTGGTAAACATAAAGGCAATTATATCCATAGAGTTATTTTTAGTTTTTTTCAAATCCTCACATCCAGCAGTTAGTGCAGTCATGCCCTGTTGCCATAGCAACCTGGCAGTTAGAACATGTGACTGATGACATCATAGTGGCACACTCTGGCTCAGCCTTATAAACAGTGCTGCAAGTGCAGTCATGCCCTGTTGCCATAGCAACCTGGCAGTTAGAACATGTGACTGATGACATCATAGTGGCACACTCTGGCTCATTCTTATAAACAGTGCTGCAGGCTGCCAGCGTCAGATGACACGAGGAGAGAGGAGAGTGTACATCTAGTTTGCTATTGAAAGCAAAAAAAATGAGAATTTACGTATTTTTCGCTTGCGTTATTTTGGCCGTTCTTATCAGAACAGCCAGGAGTGAGGATGCATGGTCACATGGTAAGTTTATCTTATTCTTTTATTATTTATTTATTAGAAGGGATCAGCTGGTGATTAGAAATCACCAGCTGTTTTCAGCTTGTGAAAAAAGTGACAGTTAATATTTTTTAAATCCAGAGAGGTTTGAATTTAACCATTTAATGGCTGAAAATCAGGATTTGTAAATATGATGTTTACCATCCCCCCTCCCCACATAGAAGTGTGTGTATATAAAAGATACTATGTATGTATGTATGTATGTATGTATGTATGTATGTATGTATGTATGTATATATATATATATATATATATATATATATATATATATATATATATATATATATATATATATATATATATATATATATATATATATATATATATATCATACACACACATATATATACAGGCATATATATACATAAACACAGCATTCCTAGATGGGAGGAAATTAAACTTTTCTGTGTAAATATTGCCGCATTTTTTTCCGAGCATTAACCAATCAAACAGGTTTCTATGTGGTGCCGCTCCAGCCGCACCAAATCATATTAACATGCGACAGTCTCTATAAACGTCCAATCGTAAGCGCCAAAATAATGAAGCACGTCATTAATTAAATTAATTTAAAAACAGTTCTAATATACACCATGGCCAGAGTGGTGAAAAAAAAATATAAGGCATATTGAAGATACATTTCCAAAACATGCAGAGCGAAAACGCCGAAATTTAGAGCCCCGCCATGCGACAAATTAACAATCCGACATGTCCCATGGTGCATTTTGTTCTACTTCCTACCCTATAATATAGTTTTATTATTTATTAATCCTGCCAGTGGGCTCATTAGTCCTGTAATGGGCCAAGCTGTCCGAAGTGGCAGTTACAGGAACTTTCAGTTTCAGCCATTAAATGGTGGATGGAGTGGGAAAAGACTGGGAACCCCCCGGTCAGGCATTTACTAGTATCTAGAACTCCCTTAGAGAGATTTCCCATCACTTCCTGTCCTGCTGACATTTATTCTAACAGGATATGAGGGGAACTCTCCAACAGCAACACAGACAGAAATGGAAATACTTTTATTTTTTTTGGGGGGAGTTAAATGTTTTAAATTCTAAAATGTAGATCAATAAGTCCCATGTTTGCTAATGATTTCTTATTACTTTATGTTTATAGGTGATTATCCAGATGGCCATGCAATTACAAATTACAATCCAGCTGGCGAGACGGATGACGTTCAGCCAGCTGAGAGGAACAAAGTTCCGCCGGGCGGGATGAAAGACGTTCCGTCAGATGGGACAACCAACCAAATGGAACCTGCATCACAACCAACCAGTAAGTAAATTGTTGTCACTTCCAAGGAAGACTCATGGCTCAAGACGTTCTGAAGGCCCCAAAAGGCTCCAACGTGCAATGAGATCCTTCCAAAGCAATCATTCATAATTATTGTTATTGAAATTAATAATAATTCAGATGTCGTTATTACGCCGTCTTTTTTTGGACGGCTGATGCTGATTGGTTCCTTTAGCTTTAATAATATTTTTTCTCTCTCTTCCTTTAGAAATGTCGGTCAAATACATCATGGCGTTAATCTTCTTTGGGGGCCTCGTCCTGCTATTAATCCTGCTGATACCCATCTGCTTTATAACGGTGCGTGCCTGGTAAGTGTTCTTTGGTATTTACAGAAATTACTAACCTAGAATCGTGGGGGTCTATTTATAAAAGTTGCCACAGGAATTTCCCCTATTTTTCCAATTGGAAAAAATGTGTGGATCTTGGGTGAAAGTTGGGTGAATCTTGGGTGTAAACATTTATAAATAGACCCCAAAGTGTATGTAAAATCCCAAAACTATTTTTTTTCGGCACGTTGGCACCGTGTATACATACTTGACAAGCAATTTTTGTTTATTTATTTTTTTGACGGAGTCTTTTGCAAAGAGTCTTGCCTGGTGATCCTGCCAGTGACTCATTATTCCTGCAACGGACCAAGCTGTCCAGCACAAACGACTGTTACTGGAAGCCCCAGTCTCAGCTATTAAAAGGTCCGGGCAGCTGTCAATGAACCCTGCCGGTGACAGCACTTCCTGAGACAGGTTAACCACACTATGGGGCCTATTTATAAAAAAAATTGGTGGATGAACGTCACAAGCATTCACCCAGCCATCCGGAATTGTGGCAATGTTTTGCTTAATATGCTGATTTCCTATGATCATCAGCTTCATCTAGTGGCCATAGTGCTTTAAAAAAAAAAAAAAACCTGAAATAGGTCAATCAGGAAAATACCACATTATGGACACTATATAGAGCTGACGATCATAGAAAATTAAGTTATGGAGCAAAATATGGTCCAAATTTGTGATAGCTGGGCAAATGGCTTGTGACTATCCACCGATTTGTAATTGTAATTAGCAGCAGACTCCCCCCCCCTAATATTTCATTGGTGACCCTGCGAATAACACACCTTTTGTGTTAGGGTGGCCATGCCTACTCCTCCACTGTATTTATGGAGGAACAGCGTTGTCACCCTAGAACAGGACTACAGGACTCCATAAGACAGGGGAGGTGTTCTATAGTCCACATAGACAACCAGGAACAATGTAACTGATAAGAGCGCAGTACAGGAAGCTATAAGCTCACAATATTTATGGCAGGATAAATAGGTATATTTTTGTAGATATCGAACAGATATAACAAAACGCCCCCAACTGTGTTATTAACAGACCAAAATGGTGCAAATAAAAGAAGAACATTGTTAGGGATTATATACACTTTAAGAAAAACGTGATGTTTCCATGTATTATAATGTTAGCGCTTACACAATGATGATGGTTTTAACAATTTCTTTTTTTTTTTACAGTCGTGATGAAGAGTTGGCGTTAGATAAGACTTTAAAAAAACTGAACTCAGCAAGATGCAACGCTGTAGATCTGGAGGAAGTCATCGTCGACAGTCCTTGGTCTCCACAAGCATATGGGACCGAGGACACCGGTGCTTACCAGGCAGACGGGGGGGGCGCTGCTTATCAGGCAGATGGGGGCGGCGCTGCTTACAGTCGTGAGCAAGTGTTGGCATTGTATCGAATTTTACAAAAACGGATATCAGCAGGATACAAGGCTAATAATATAGATAATGTAGATCTGGAGGAAGTCGTCGTCGACAGTCCTTGGTCTCCACAAGCATATGGGACGGAGGACACCGGTGCTTACCAGGCAGACGGGGGGGGCGCTGCTTATCAGGCAGACGGGGGCGCCGCTGCTGATCAGACCAGATCAGGTGGGTTTTTCTCTAACTTGCTACCGTCGCTATTAGCAAGAGGAAGGAAATCAAAGCACAACCCGGACCCCGAGAACCCAGAGGTAAAAGAGTATGATCAGCCAGCGAGGCCTCCAGCTCCACACGGCGCTCAAGTTCCACCGGTGCGACCAGCTGCACCAAGAGGTCAAGTGCCAATGAGGCCTCCAGCTCCACATGGACCTCAAGTTCCATTGGTGCGACCAGTTGCACCAGGAGGTCAAGTGCCAGGGAGGCCTCCAGCTCCACACGGCGCTCAAGTTCCAATGAGGCCTCCAGCTCCACATGGACCTCAAGTTTTGCCGGTGCGACCAGTTGCAGCGGGAGGTCAAGTGCCAGGGAGGCCTACAGCTCCACATGGACCTCAAGTTCGGTTGGTGCGACCAGTTGCACCGGGAGGTCAAGTGCCAAGGAGGCCTCCAGCTCCACACAGAGCTCAAGTTCCACCGGGGCGACCAGCAGCACCAAGAGGTCAAGTGCCAATGAGGCCTCCAGCTCCACATGGACCTCAAGTTCAGCCGGTGCGACCAGTTGCACCGGGAGGTCAAGTGCCAGGGAGGCCTCCAGGTTTACGCAGACCTCAAGTTCCTCCGGTCCGAAGAGCTGCACCAGGGGGTCAAATGCCAATGGGCCCTCTAGCTCGACACGGACCTCAAGTTCCGCCAAGACGACCAGGTGCACCGGGGAGTCATGTACCAATGAGGCCTCCAGCTCCATCTGGACATTTACCATTGCGTCAACCTCCGCAGAGACCTCAAGTCCCACCGAAACATCCACCCATAGCGAAACCCAAAGTGAAGCCTAAGGCTCAGAAGAAGCATGCACAACCATCAAAGCCTAAAAAATCAAAGTTTGGTGGTATGTTTAAAAAAAAGAGAAAGAGGTAGAGACTCTTCTGGTAGTGTCTGAGGCTGATGACACTAGGCTCTTTCCCCCCCCCCCTCTCTATATGGCAGGGCCTACTTCCCAAATCCCTTTATCACTTTTCAATTAAAGGAGAAGTGTAAAAAAGAGGAGACGGGGCGGGGGACCAAGAGGAGACGGGGCGGGGGACCAAGAGGAGACGGGGCGGGGGACCAAGAGGAGACGGGGCGGGGGACCAAGAGGAGACGGGGCGGGGGACCAAGAGGAGACGCCGCGGGGGACCAAGAGGAGACGCCGCGGGGGACCAAGAGGAGACGCCGCGGGAGGGCGGGGGACCAAGAGGAGATGCCGCGGGAGGGCGGGGGACCAAGAGGAGATGCCGCGGGAGGGCGGGGGACCAAGAGGAGACGCCGCGGGAGGGCGGGGGACCTAGAGGAGACGCCGCGGGAGGGCGGGGGACCAAGAGGAGACGGGGCGGGGGACCAAGAGGAGACGGGGCGGGGGACCAAGAGGAGACGCCGCGGGGGACCAAGAGGAGACGCCGCGGGGGACCAAGAGGAGACGCCGCGGGGGACCAAGAGGAGACGCCGCGGGGGACCAAGAGGAAACGGGGCGGGGGACCAAGAGGAGACGGGGCGGGGGACCAAGAGGAGACGGGGCGGGGGACCAAGAGGAGACGCCGCGGGAGGGCGGGGGACCAAGAGGAGACGCAGCGGGAGGGCGGGGGACCAAGAGGAGACGCCGCGGGAGGGCGGGGGACCAAGAGGAGACGCCGCGGGAGGGCGGGGGACCAAGAGGAGACGCCGCGGGAGGGCGGGGGACCAAGAGGAGACGCCGCGGGAGGGCGGGGGACCAAGAGGAGACGCCGCGGGAGGGCGGGGGACCAAGAGGAGACGCCGCGGGAGGGCGGGGGACCAAGAGGAGACACCGCGGGAGGGACCAAGAGGAGACGCCGCGGGAGGGCGGGGGACCAAGAGGAGACGCCGCGGGAGGGCGGGGGACCAAGAGGAGACGCCGCGGGAGGAAGGGGGACAGAGGGACACCGTGGGTGGGGGACAGAGGGACACCGTGGGTGGGGGACAGAGGGACGCCGTGGGTGGGGGACAGAGGGACTTTTTTCCTATTGGGGCTGTGCTTCAGAAGGGGTTTTGCCTTCCTCTGGATGACATTGTGGATTGTAAAATCCATGGAGTAAAAACATTGCCTTAGGGGGACTGGAAGAAATAATTTTCCAATTGGGGAAATGTTTGGAACGATTCTAATTCAGATCTATAGAAAAATGATCGACCAATCCAAATTCTGTGTGAAGAATAGCTGGTTGTTAAGGAGTGGGCCAGGAAGCCAGCCACCGTGTCCTTAACAACTGATGACTCAGTTGTCAGAGGGTTTCCCCACTGACAGTTGAAATGTAAACAAAAGAATGCCGGCAATGAAAAATTTGCGTGGGGGGGTCCCTTCTAATCTATACCAGACGCTTATCCATACATGCAGCCCGGCAGTCCAGGAAAGGGGGTACGAGCTAGCACCACCCTCCTGAACCATACCAGGCCCCATGCTCCAAATATGAAGGGGGTGCTTTTGAAGCAGGGAGGGTCTGGTATGATTCAGGAGGGGGGGGGTGCTTGCTTGTCCCCTGCCCCTTTCCAGGCATGCCAGGCTGCATGCCTGGATATATCATTGGCTCCCGCTGTCAATCGAATCCAATGACGCGGGCGCCGGGGGGCGGGGCCGAGTCTGGCTTTTTTTGTCTATAGACGCAAATGCTGGATTCGGGAGTGAGCCTGCAAGGTAACCTCCTGGGAGAGCACTTCTCCCAGGGGGTTTCAGATGTAAGGATGAGATGGCCATCACATTTTGAGAGACCCTATTCTGCAACGTTCAGTTTACAGTTTTTATAAAAGTGAAAAAAATAAATAAATGAAACACCAAAAATAGTTGGTTTTATTTACCATCTCTATTGTTCTCTCGCTTATGTTCGCTCTCTACTGTCCGCTCTATTGCTCGCTCACTATTGTTCTATATCTATTGTTCTCTCTCTGTTTTTTTTTTACTGTGTTTTATTGTATTTGCTTTGCAGGTATGGTATGTCTTACTGTTATACTGTAATGTTACTTTGTTTTATTGTTAACCATCACTTGCTTAGCAGGTACGCCATTCAGCTGCAGCACTGATTTATTTATCTTGACAGCAACAGCCAGTGGCGGAATTACCAGGGTTGCACCAGCCGCATCTGCGACTGGGCCCTCTGGTTCCGCCACTGTAGGGGGGCCCGCCGCCTGGGAGATAGTACAGTAGTGTACACTCACGGTGTAGACTACAGTCATTCACAAGGTGTCCGCTCCGCCCATCCTCTCCGGCCGCTCCACCCATCCTCTCCGGCCGCTCCGCCCATCCTCCCTGGCCGCTCCGCCCATCCTCCCTGAGCGCACTCACAGGCACACTGCACAGGCTCCGCCCATCGTCTTCACCCAACCTCTCATCCCGCACTCAGGGGCACAGTTCCTGCCTGCTTCGCCCATCCTCTCCGCCCATACTCTCTGCCTGCACTCGCGGGCACAGTCCCCGCCCGCTCCGCCCATCTTCTTCAGCTGCGCCTGCACTCACAGGCCCCGCCCATCCTCTCTGCTTGCCCAAGCAAGACCCAGCAACGAGGGGGAACCAAGTGATCTGCAAGTAAGTGGCACCCATCCCTCTATATCAACACTGCCACTGATCCCCACACCACCACTACTGCACCGATTCCCCCCCACACCACCACTACTGCCACTGATACCCCCCACACCACCACTACTGCCACTGATCCCCACACCACCACTACTGCCACTGATCCGCACACCACCACCACTACTGACACTGATCCGCACACCACCACCACTACTGACACTGATCCGCACACCACCACCACTACTGCCACTGATACCACCACTACTGCCACTGATACCGCCCCACACCACTGTCACTGATACCACCACTGATCCCCCACCACTACTGCCACTGATACCCTGAACCCCCCCACACTGCCACTGATCCACCCCACCATGACCACTACTGCCACTGATCCCATCCCTCTCCCTACCACTCATCCCATCCCACCCCCCCCAACCACCACCCTCGCCACGGATCCCATCCTCCCACCACCGCTGCCACTCATGTCATCCAATGCCCACCACCGCTGCCACTCATCCCATCCAATCCCCCCCCTTCCACTACCACTCATCCCACCCTCCTCCAACCATCACCCTTGCCACTGATCCCATTCACCCCACCACCTCTGCCACTCATCCCATTCAATCCCCCCTACCACTGATTCCCCCCCCAACCACAACCCTTGCCACTGATCCCATCCCCCCTCACCGCTGCCACTCATCCCATCCCCCTACCACCACACCGCTGCCACTGATCCCATCCCCACCCAACCACCACTGCTGTCACTGATCCCATCCCCCACCACCGATGCCACTGATCCTATCCCTCCCCAACCACCACTGATGCCATCCCCCACCAACACCGCTGCCATTCATCCCAGGGGCGTAACTACAGGGGTCACAATTGCAATAGCACACACACGTTGCCCCTGAACACCTGGATGGGGGGGTATTTGGAGGAACAAATCCCCTCCATTTTTCTGCTGCAGCCACTAAAAATCTGCTTCTCCTCCTCTCCCTCTGATAGGCATTCAGTGGCTGCAGGAGGAAAATGGAGGGGATTTGTTCCCCCTCCTATCCAGATCCTGCTGCCCCTGGGATCAGTGGGAAGAGCCCTGGCTGGAGGTCAGTGGGCCCCTCCATGGTTTCTTGCACCGGGGCCCCGAAGGTTCTAGTTACGCCACTGGCAACAGCGTTTGCTCCCACGATACGTAAAGCTGTGACTCCAGCACTGTCGGAGGTGATTTTACCACCACAGTTAAAAAAAAAAAAAAGAAGAGCATATATGCCAAAGCATGGGGGCAGGGGTGGAGGAGCAATTTGCTCCTAACATTAGGGGCGGATTGCCCCCATGCTTCGGCATATATTTTTTAGGCACAGATTGCGTTAAAAAATGTTTTATTTTTACTGTGTTTTATTGTATTTGCTTTGCAGGTATGGTATGTCTTACTGTTATACTGTAATGTTACTTTGTTTTATTGTTAACCATCATTTGCCATTCAGCTGCAGCACTGATTTATTTATCATTTGCTCCCACGATACTCCAGCACTGATTGGTTTTCGGAGTCCTGTACACGGTTAGGCTCCCAAAAAGTCCCACACATGTGGTATTCCCCTACTCAGGAGAAGCAGCAGAATGGATTTTGGGGTGTAAGTCCACATATGCCCATTGCATCATTTAGTGACAACTTTGTGCAAAAAAAAAAAAAAAAAAGTTTGTCATTTGCCTGCAACTTGTGGCAAAATATAAAATATTCCACAGACTCACCATGCCTCTCAGGAAATAGCTTGTGGTGTCTACTTTCCAAAATGGGGTCATGTGGAGGGGGGGGGTGTTGTGCTATTTGGGCGTTTTATGGCCTGCGAAACTGTGATAGGTAGTGAGGTCACACAAAGTTGTCTGAAAATCAGATCATTCTGAACGCGGCGACGTAAAACACGTACATCGGGATTATAAACGGGGCAGTAGCCAATAGATTTCATCTCTTTATTCTGAGCATGCGTGCCACTTTGTGCGTCGGATTTGCGTACACACGATCGAAAATTCCGACAACGGATTTTGTTGTCGGAAAATGTTATAGCCTGCTCTCAAACTTTGTGAAAATCCGACAACAAGGTCCTATCACACATTTTCCGTCGGAAAATCCGACCGTGTGTACGGGGCATTAGAAATCCTGAACGCAGTGCTTGGTTTTCGGGGTCCCGTACGCGGCTAGGCTCCCAAAAAGTCTCACATGTGGTATCCCCATACTCAGGAGAAGCAGCAGAATGTATTTTGGGGTGTAATTCCACATATAACCATGGCCTGTGTGAGCAATATATATTTTAGTGACAACATTGTGTAATTTTTTTTTGTCATTTTTCAATCACTCGTGACAAAAAAAATTAAAATATTCAATGGGCTCAACAAAGTTCTCAGCAATTTCCTTGGGGTGTCTACTTTCCAAAATGGGGTCATTTGGGGGGGTTTTGTACCGCCCTGCCATTTTAGCACCTCAAGAACCTCATCAACTAAAAGCTGTGTAAACTCCAGAAAATGTATCCTAGTTTGTAGACGCTATAACTTTTGCGCGGACCAATAAATATACGCTTATTGTCTTTTTTACCAAAATATGTGGGTGAATACATTTTGGCCTATATGTTTGACTAAAATTTAGTTTATTGGATTTTTCTTATAACAAAAAGTAGAAATTATTTTTTCCCCAAAAGTTTCAGTCTTTTTCCGTTTATATTGCAAAAAAAAAAAAAAAAAAAGAAAAAAAAAAATCGCAGAGGCAATCAAATACAATCAAGAGAAAACTATTTGTGGGAAAAAAAGAAAAAAATAGGACGCAAATTTCGTTTGGGTACAACATTGCATGACTGCGCAATTGCCAGTTAAAGCAGCGCAGTGCCAAATTGTAAAAAGTGCTCTGGTCATTGAGTAGCCAAATCCTCTGGGGCTGAAGTGGTTAAAAAAAAAAAAAAAAAAGTTTACAAACCCTTTGAATTCATTTTTAATTTTTATTGTCTCACTTTATGCATCATTAAGAACACTTTTAAAAACAATCTTTTTTAAAAAAAAAAATTATATATATAGCATTGATACATGTCCCCCAGGGCAGTACCCAGGCCCCTATATACTTTTTATTGCCAATAACTTGCATATAATCCTTCACAACGGGCACTTTTTATTTTTCACGTTTGGGTCCCATAGACTGCAATGTGGTTCAGAGTTTGGGTTCAAACTTTTTGCGATGCTCGGGAGTTCTGGTAGGAAGCGAACTGAGGGGGGGGGGGGGCGGGGTGTTCGGCTTAACCCTGGCAGTAAAATTTACTGCTATAAGCAAACATAGCATGTAAGCCAAGTTCCGGAGGTCAGCCAAGGAGCCTAAATAGAGACCTGGGACTTGTGGTTCAGGGAGAAAAGCATTGCTGCCCAGTAATAAACACTTTTGGTGGTGTTTGATCACCACTGGGGTTTTTATGTTTTGTTAAAAAAAGGCCAAACACTTTGTTTCTGTTATAAAATTTTTGCAAGTAAATAATCTTTCTACATAAATGTAGGCCAAACTCTATTCTGCCACATTTCTTTGGTGAAAAAAACCCAAATTGTTGTATATTGTTTAGTCTGTAGGAAGGGTATAGAGTCCACAAAACTATGGTATACACTATATTACCAAAAGTATTGGGACGCCTGCCTTTACACGCACATGAACTTTAATGACATCCCAGTCAGTCCGTAGGGTTCAATATTGAGTTGGCCCACCCTTTGCAGCTATAACAGCTTCAACTCTTCTGGGAAGGCCGTCCACAAGGTTTAGGAGTGTGTCTATGGGAATGTTTGACCATTCTTCCAGAAGAGCATTTGTGAGGTCAGGCACCGATATTGGATGAGAAGACCTGGCTGGCAGTGTTCTATTGGGTTGAGGTCAGGACTCTGTGCACGCCAGTCAAGTTCCTCCACCCCAAACTCACTCGCAGTTATCTGCTGTGATTGGTCACAGCGATTACATGGTACTGGCAGTGGGCCGGTATACTGATCAGTCATCTACGGTGTCCGGTGGACACAGCAGGTGACAGATCACGCCAGTGCGTGGCCCCCCAGGCACATTCTGGGTAGGATATGATATGATGTCCACTCAGAACAATAGGGCTCCTGCTCGGGCATCATTTCACAATGGCCCAGGCGGGAAGCAGTTAAACATGTATTGCCCCAAATCCTTTTTTCAAATTTTTCAAAAATTGGATTCCATGATTTCCACTTTTGTCTGGGCTGGGAAAGCTCAGAGACTGGCAACGAAGATGCTCCAGCTCCCCCTGTCCCAGGGAGGACTGGCATTGCCACATTTCCAGCTCTACTTTTGGGCGGCAGTCCTGGTAACTGTCCGGTGGTGGTTTGACCAGCCCAGACAGAACCCTGCGGTGACCCTTGAGGCGGCCATCCTGGGATCCTATGCGGCGTTAACCAACTTACCCTACAGAGGGCCCAAGTCCCACCCTCAGGTAACGTCTTCAATGCGCACAACCATACAGGTATGGCAAAAGGCAACAGCCATTTATAAGTTGGATTCGGTCATCTCCCCCCCATATGCCCCTGTGGGGTAATCCCCTGTTATCACACCTCTATGGGCTTCCGGACCCTCAGTTGTGGGCGGTCAGGGGGATAGTAACTATTAAACATATCTACCATGAAGGGTCCTTTTCCTCCTTTGAAACACTGAAAGCTAAACATAATATCCCTGCTTCCATGAAGTTCAGATACTATCAACTAAAAAATGCAGTACAAGCCCAGTTTCCTGGCCCCCTGACCCTTCAGACTGACGCGGTTGAACGACTGCTCATTGCTAACGTCATGGACAAACCCCCGTCCTCCCTCTACTTCCACCTTTCAATTGCACATATGACATCCCTGACTAAGGTTTTTAATAAATGGAAGACTGACATCCCAGAGCTGACAGGAAGATATAGTGTCTGACTATACCACAAAAATGAACTCAGCAAGGGATCGCTTCATTCAAATTAAGTTCCTACATAGGGCATATTATACCCCAGTGAGGCTAGCCAGTATATATCCGAGAACGAACGCTCTCTGCTCCAGATGTGGTGTGTCTCCTGGAGCTTTCTTTCACATGGTATGGTCGTGCCCAGTGCTACGTCCATACTGGGGAGGGAGTGATGGAAGTCCTGGGCACGTTTGGGGACTGGTCCCTCAGGTTGGATCCGGCCTTAGCGCTACTAGGCAATATGGTAAACATTGAAGCATCCAGACACGACAAACTGTTCCTGTTCTATGCTCTGTACTATGCCAGATTGGAGATTCTTCTCAGGTGAAAGCAGCCCGCCCCCCCCCCCCCCCCCCCCCACACACACACACAACATATGTGGATGACCACGATAAACTCTGTCCTACCTTTGTACAAGCTGACATATGAGAGTAGAAATTGCCCTAAAAATTTTGATAAAGTCCGGTCTCAATGGGTTGATGCACATGGATAGGAGACCCGGGGCAGCTGGTAATCCCCGGTCCTCTGGCTCTATCCTATAGTGTCTTGTGGCAGCAGCTACATAGCAATGTTATTCTGGTGTGGGATTTATATAACCCCTTCCCTCTCCTCCACTCCCCCCCCTCTCTTCTCCCCCTTCCTAGACCCCCCCCCTTTCCACTCCTACTATGATCCATCAATGCTACTAGGAATAGGACTGCTAAAATGATTTAACTACTAGATGTCATTGTATGCTTGAATGAATAACTGCTAGCTGTAACTATATTGTCAACTCAGACCTTGTGACTTATTGCATACGCTTGATGTTCATGTACTGTGTCATTGTCATGATATATATAAATTTTCTTTTAAATAAAAAAAACATTTACTGTTAAAAAACATGTATTGCAATGTATGTGAACTAAAAATCCCTGTTTTTATGCAAAGTTGGCTAGAAAGGGTGCATAGCAGTGCATAGGGTCCATTCACAACTTTTATTGTTAACATGCAGTCATGCCCCTTTAGCACCCGATGGGTAAATGATATATGTCTTAGCCAGGGGTCTCCATACTTTCCAAACAAAGACCAGTTCACCATCTTTCAGACTTTAGGGAGTTGAAAATGTCCTGGCATCAGCGGGAGTAAACAATGTCCTATCCTTGGTATTAGGGGAAATATTAGTGCCCTATCGTTGGTGTCAGTGGGAGGAATAGTGCCCCGTGGTTACTGTAAGTGAAAGGAACAGTGCCCCATTATTGGTATTAGTTTAGTACCCCACTGTTGGTGTCAGTGCAGGAACCATTATTGACCCATAGTTGCTGTCAGTAGAAGGAACAGTGCCTCATATCAGTGGGAGGAATATTGCCCCAAGAGGCAGTAAAAGGTATGCAAAGGGCCGCATTCGGCCCCCTGGCTGCAGTTTGGAGACCATTGGTGTAAGCTATTTAGATTTGAGCACAGGAATATCTTATGTCTATTACACTCTGCAGGTCAGTGACCAGACCCAAACCCATAGCCCTCCTACAACTTGTTCCTATTTGCCCCATATTGGCACTATATCCACTGAGGTATGCTATAAGAAGGTAAGTACTTTGCAGAGCAGAGTAGAGTAGAGTAGAGTAGGGACTGGCCAGAGAGGGAGAGGGAGAGGAGGGAGGAGGGAGAGGGGGGAGAGGGAGAGGGAGGGGGAGGGGGGAGGAGGGAGGGGAGGGGGAGGGGGAGGAGGGAGGGGGAGGGGGAGGGGGGAGGAGGGAGGGGGAGGTGGGAGAGGGAGGGGGGAGAGGGGAGCCCGTAGCTGCATTGGCTTCAATAGGGTTAGGGTCATTATTAGTACAGACCTCCCCCATTAGTACAGCCCCCCCCTCCATTAGTACAGTACAGCCCCCCCTCCATTAGTACAGTACAGCCCCCCCTCCATTAGTACAGTACAGCCCCCCCCCCTCCATTAGTACAGCCCCCCCCCCCCCCATTAGTGTACATAAATATACCCGGGCGGCAGCTGGAGAGGAGAGGACAGTGTGCAGCCAGCCGCGCCGCCCGGGTGGAGAGCAGAGCAGATCAAAGCAGGCAGGAGCGGGAGACACAGAGAGGAGAATGTGTCAGGACCGCTCCCCCCCCCCACCCCCGACATCACTGTGCGGCTGGTCTCTCTCCACACAGAGACCAGCCGCTCTGCCTCCGATGTCATCTCCGGCTGGCAGCTGCTCCTTCTCCGAGGAGGGGCTTGAGCAGCAAACAGCGGCGCCTCTTTCTTCTTGGAACACCGGCGGAGAGCCGCCGCCGGACACAATCAAGGGGAGGAGGAGGGAAGGGAGCAGTGGA
This sequence comes from Lithobates septentrionalis, assembly GCA_037952835.1. Classification (NCBI taxonomy): domain Eukaryota; kingdom Metazoa; phylum Chordata; class Amphibia; order Anura; family Ranidae; genus Lithobates; species Lithobates septentrionalis. The sequence continues at coordinate 116,639 of JBBDGP010004161.1, read as the reverse complement.
GCACTCTGGCGCTTCAGCGCCCCCACCTCTCTGGCGCCTGGGTGCACTGCACCCCGTCTAAGACCGGCCCTGGGTGACGTTCCCCTCCTCCGTCTCCGGGCTCCGGCAGCTCCGTGCCAATAACACGAAGGCGGCTGCCCAGAAGAACGTGATCCGGGCCTTGGCGGCCATCTTCCTCGGACGGAGATCACCGATCTTCCCCGCACATCTCCGGTGTCACACCGGGGCCTTTCCCTGACAATGGGCAGAACACCTGGCTCTGACTGGCGGCGCTCTCCTCCAATGGGCGGCCTGGGGGGGCGGGACTGCATCAGAGCGCGCCTCCGCCAATCGGAGGTGGGGAAGGCCCTGACGCCATGTTCGCAGCTCGCGCCGGTGGGATCTCCGGCGGCTGTTAGTAGTCCGTACTGCGCAGGCGCAGCGCAGTACAGGGGGAACTCATCCGCCGGGGAACTTATCCGCCGAGGGAACTTATTCGGCAAGACACCGGAGCGCTTCTTCCTGATCCGGCCAGTCCGGTCCAATCAGAAGTCAGGAAAGGGAGGAGGGAGGGATGACGAAGGCGGAGCCCGCCCACTCAGGGCTAGAGGCGGGGCTGTCATACTGTTCATATAACTAGATCGATATTGCTGCTCCCTTGCTGCAATAATTCTGAAAATGCTCATTGCCTGGCTGTCTTACTGTTTATATATTTTATATATTAATAAAGTATATCTTGCAACAAAAAAAAATTGTCCCTTGGTCTAGGGATTATTCTGAAAATGCTGATCGCCTGGCTGTCTTACCAGTCCCCTGCTGCTGTCTTCCAACTAAAATTGCCTGAGGTGTGGCTGTCATGCAGGTTTCCTGGTGCTGACCTCAATGTGAAAATACTGGTTGCCTGGCTGTCATCCTGTTTCTAGATTTTATTTATTAATAAACAAAATCTTTCAATAAAAAAGAAAACTGTTCCCTTGGTATGGCAATTATCCCGAAAATGCTGTTTGCCTGGCTGTCTTACCAGTCCCCCCTACTGCTGGCTTCCAACTAAAATCGCTAGAGGCGTGGCTGTCATTCAGGTTCCCTAATGCTGACCTCATTCTGAAAATGCTGGTTGCCTGGCTATCAATACCATTCATGTCATTTATATATATTTTTTAAAAAGTATATTTTTCAATAAAGAAATCCGGTCCCATGGTATGAGAATTATTTTGAAAACGCTGATTGCCTGGCTGTCATCCTTGTTTATATATTTTATATATTAATAAACGATATATTTCAATAATAAAAGAAAACGAGTTCCTTGCTATGGGAATCATCTTGAAAATGCTGTTTGCCTGGCTGTCCTACCAGTCCCTTACTGCTGGCTTCCAATTAAAATTGCTAGAGGGGTGGTTGTCATGCAGGTTCCTTTGTGGTGAGCTCATTGTGAAAATTCTGGTTGCCTGGCTGTCATACTGTTCATATATTAATAACGTATATTTTTCAATAAAGGAGAAAACTGTCCTTTGGAATGGGAGGTATTCTGAAAATGTTGTTTGCCTGGCTGTCCTTTAGGTTCCTTACTGCTGGCTAAAATTGCTAGAAGCGTGGCTGTCATGCAGATTCTCTGGTGCTGAACTCATTCTGAAAATGCTGGTTATCTGGCTGTCCTATTGATTTGATACTACAGGCTTCCTCTCAGCTGGTGACCTGGCTTTTATGCCGGTTCTCCTGATTCTGCTGGTTGCCTGGCTGTCATACCATTCATATACTTTATATATTAATAAAGTATGTCTTTTAATAAAAAAGAAAACTAGTCCTTTGGAATGGGAATTATTCTGAAAATGTTCTTTGCCTGGCTGTTGTACCAGTCCCTTACTGCTGGCTAAAATTGCTGGAGGTGTGGCTGTCATGCAGGTTCCCTGGTGCTGACCTCATTCTGATAATGCTAGTTGCCTGGCTGCCACACCAGTCCCTTACTGCTGGCCGCCAACTAAAATTGCTGGAGGCGTGGCTGTCATGCAGGTTCCCCGGGACTGTCCTGAATGTAAAAATGCTGGTTGCCTGGCTGCTCCCATATTACGAGAGCTTCCTAAAAAAAAAAAACCTAGTGACCTGACTTTTACTCCAGCCCCCCTGATTCTGGCCTTCCACAATGCTGGTTGCCTGGCTGTCATACTGGTCCCCTGGTTGCCGGCCTCATTCATAAAAATGCTGGGTGACAACACCCTCCCCCATCTCCCAATGGTTGTCACCCGGGTCACATGGGCTTCCGATGGAGGCTACGAGTGGCTGTTTCAGCACACATTTTAGGCATGGTCCGCTGTGGTCACCCTGGGAAATGCCAGGCAGCCATCGCTGGAATGCATGCAGGAGGGAAGTGGTTGCAAAGAAGCCACAGAAGACCAGCAGCCACTGAGAAGTAACAAAGGATGACAAAATATGAAACTAATGGTTTTATGTAAGCTGTACTTTGCCCAATCAGGACTAAGTAAGAGTTTTATATAACATCCCACACCCTCCGCCACTGATACCAAACTCCCCCGTTGCCCCGAGGAAAATGGAATCTCCCAGTGACAGCCGAGACAGTGCTGGGACTCTTCCCTTCTCATTGGGTTGTCACCGGACAGACGGGGTTTTATTATCACAGCTGTCCGCTTCTCAAATTGCTATGCGGAGTGTCCGGTTTGGGCGCTTTGCATAGCGAATGACATGGATGGGGATTGGGCGTTCTCCAGGAAAATGTCTGCTAAGCTGGAGACAAAAAGGTGTGACGTGGGTCCTTGCCCTCTGTGGTTGTCACCCTACGGAGGCAGAGCCGCCACCCGTCTGATTTGGCAAACCGCTGTTCTGTTTTCAGAGCACCCACATCGCTGCCTGGATTTAGGGAGAGCGTGTGGCAGGGTGACAACGCAGGAGAACAATTTGGAGTTGGGAGCAGAGCGTTGTCACCCTATGATGAGAAGTGATCTTCATGGCAGAATCACCAGGGGGTTAGTGTGTTGGACTGATCTCAGATACATAGGGAATATATATATATATATATATATATATATATATATATATATATATATATATATATATAAGCAGTTTCAGTTGGTGGGATCAGTAGGAGGGATGGTGGGGGTGCCTACACAGAGCTGGGGCTGGTCCTCATTCTGCTCTTCCTGTGGGCTAATGCAGTCAGACTAACCTTCGGGCAGGTTGACTCAGTGGCTACCTGCATAGCAGCGAGGTGGGAGAAGAAAAAAGGTAAAGTTCTTCCAAGGTTTTTCTCGACTGTAAAGGGAAGATGATATTGGCTATCAGTATCAGGCGTTGGTGCGGGCACCTGAGCATGCATGTGGTTCTCTACATGGAGTCTCAGCTGGTTGTACATCGTTGCATGGGCCTCAAGGCACGTACACTCATGCCGATGATGGCGGTGGCACCAAGTGGCCTACTTAAGGTTAAGTCCTACCATGGATCAGTGAAAAATGTTCTGACCTGTGATCTGCTAATAACGATGCTGAACCTCGGCCTGATACCTTCAGATTCAGATAACTTTATTAATCCCAAAGGGAAATTATTACTATTAAAACTTCCTTTTCAACTCCTCTATGTCTTTGCCTGGCCTGATCACCTTTTCCTGATTTGGGACCGACCCTTGACTAGGATCGGTTCTGTAACTTGGCTGCCAGCTCATTGTTGACCTGGCCCGTTCCCAGCTTTGCCATTTCTCCATCCAATTATTGCTGACCTTGGCCTGTTCACCCAATGGAGGTGAAGGTGAGGCCCTGGGTACAAATCATTGAAGAGTATGTAAGAGGTGTTTGTTTGAGCCCAATGACCTAGGCTCTGCAGCTCTCCACAAAGTACTGTAGGTGTCCCTCCCGGGATAGGGGTCAACCAGACTAAGAAGATTATGTGGAGTTGAGCCTGAAGTTGTTGAGCCTAAAGAAATGTAGAACTAGCCCAAACCATTATTTTGATGTGTTCCTTTAAGGAGAACGGGGTTATACAAGGCAGCCAATGTGCTTCAAGGGCCAAAAAATCCCCCTTCATGAGGCCTAATGGACTCAGAATTAAAATCCTGGATATATCAATCAGAACCAAGAAGGTGAATACTGAGTGAGAGCTTGTACTCTTGTACTCAGCGGCAAACCAATATCTTGTCCTGTAGGCCTGCTCATTGACCACATTGATCTTGTCCATCTTGGCCTTTTGGTTGACTACTTTGATTTTGTCTATCTTGGCCTTTTTTCCAACCACGCTGACCTTGGCCTGTTCATCGACCATGTTGATCTTGTCCATCTTGGCCTGTTCATTGACCACATTAGGGTTTTCCCGATACCGATACTGAGCATTTGCCCAAGTACTTGTATTCGGGCAAATGCTCCCGATGATTCCCCCGATACCTAGAAGACAGCTGTGATCGACGCGTGGGGGAGTAACAAGATTCTCCCCCCGCGGCTTTCGTGACATACAGTGGTGATCGCTCAACGCTGTATGTCACTGCATCCCCCTCCGCTGTCCCCCTCCGCTGTCCCCCTCCGTTCCTCTCTCCTTTTCTGTCCCCCTCCGCTGTCCCCTCCGTTCCTCTCTCCTTTTCTGTCCCCCTCCGCTGTCCCCCTCCGTTCCTCTCTCCTTTTCTGTCCCCCTCCGCTGTCCCCCTCCGTTCCTCTCTCCTTTTCTGTCCCCCTCCGCTGTCCCCTCCGTTCCTCTCTCCATTTCTGTCCCCCTCCGCTGTCCCCTCCGTTCCTCTCTCCATTTCTGTCCCCCTCCGCTGTCCCCTCCGTTCCTCTCTCCTTTTCTGTCCCCCTCCGCTGTCCCCCTCCGTTCCTCTCTCCTTTTCTGTCCCCCTCCATTCCTCTTTCCTTTTCTGTCCCCCTCCGTTCCTCTCTCCTTTTCTGTCCGCCTCCGCTGTCCCCTCCGTTCCTCTCTCCATTTCTGTCCCCTCCGCTCCTCTCTCCTTTTCTGTCCCCCTCCGCTGTCCCCCTCCGTTCCTCTCTCCTTTTCTGTCCCCCTCCGTTCCTCTCTCCTTTTCTGTCCCCCTCCATTCCTCTCTCCTTTTCTGTCCCCCTCCGCTGTCCCCCTCCGTTCCTCTCTCCTTTTCTGTCCCCCTCCGCTGTCCCCTCCGTTCCACTCTCCTTTTCTGTCCCCCTCTGCTGTCCCCTCCGTTCCCCTCTCCTTCTCTGTCCCCCTCCGTTCCGCCATCCTCCTCCTCCTTCCTTTGTGAATGGACAGAGTCAGCTGACTCTGTCCATTCACATCACTGAAACATTGTAATCTCCTGTGATTACGATGTCTCAGTTTATGAATGGAGAGGAGCCGCTGTCTTCTCTCCATTCATTCTCAGTGCAGCTGAGGCTGCAGAGAAAGGGACTGGGGAATCTCTATCCTCTGTCTCTTTCTCTGTCTCAAGGGGGAGATATCAGAGGTCTGTTAAGACCCCTGATATCTCACCAAACCCCCCCAACAGGGCTGATTAAAAAAAAAAAAAAAACACAATAAAGAATAAAATAAAATATTATTGTAAAAAATAAAAATTGTAAATAAAAAACAAACAAACACACACACATACACCGTTCAACCCCCCCCCCCTCCCCCAAAAAAGAAATCACTGTTAAAAAAAAAAAACTCACGTGACATTAAAAAAAAAGTATCGGTAATCGGTATCAGCGAGTACTTGAAAAAAAGTATCGGTACTTGTACTCGGTCCTAAAAAAGTGGTATCAGGACAACCCTAGACCACATTGATCTTGTCCATCCTGGCCTGTTCATTGACCACATTAATCTTGTCCATCTTGGCCTGTTCATTGACCTTGTCCATTTAAGTCTGTTCATCGACCTTGGTAATTCTATCCATCTTGGCCTATTTAACAACCACGATGATCTTGTCCATCTTGGTTTGTTCATCGTCCCCACTGATCTTGGCTTGTTCATCAACCATGTTGATCTTGTCCATTTTGGTCTGTTCGTCAACCACGTTGATTTTTTCCATCTTGGCCAACTTTGCCAACCATGCTGATCTTGTCCCTCTTGGCTGGTCCATCGACCATGCTGACCTTGTCCATTTTGGCCTGTTCACCCTACCACAAATGATCTTGTCCATCTTGGCCTTTTGATTGCCCAGGTTGATCTTGTCCATCTTGGCCTGTTGATCAACCATACTGATCTTCTCTATCTTGGCTTATTCATCTTCCATGCTGACATTGGCCTGTTCATCCACCATGTTGATCTTGTCCATCTTGGCCTGTTCATTGACCATGTTGATCTTGTCCATCTTGGCCTGTTCTTTGTTGATTCTGTCCATCTTCGCCTGTTTATCAATCATGTTGACTTTGTCCCTCTTGGCCTATTCATCAACCAGGTCAACATTTTGGCCTGTTTGTTGGCAACGATGATCCTGTCCGTATTGGTCTGTTCAATGACCATATTGATGTTGTCCATCTTGACCGGTTCATCAACCACATTGATTTTGGCAATCTCAGGCTTTTGATTGCCCACGTTGACCTTGTCCCTCTTGGCCTGTTTATTGACCACATTGATTTTTTTCCATCTTGGCTTATTCATATTCAAGGCTAATCTTGGTCTGTTCATCCACCAAGTTGATCTTGTCCATCTTGACCTGTTCATTGACCATATTAACCTTGCTCATCTTAGTCTGTTCATAGACCACATTGATCTTGTACATCTTGGCCTGTGTGAGGAGCACAATCCTGTCTGTGACCTGCACTAATTTGGTGGCCCTTAGCTGACCAGAGGACTTCACTCACAAGTTCCAGGGATATAATTATATATCCAACATTCGACACGTTGTATTCAGTTCTTGGGTTAATGTGTAGGAACGAGGGAAAATTGAAAGTAGCGGGAAAGGAAAAATGTAGGTGGTTTTTGAGGGTTTATAGGGTACAATGGGCTTTAAAGGCAATGTGGCCATTCAAAGGACAGTCTGCCTCCATGACCAATCATCTGCAGATACTCACTGTATGAGGAATTACATGTAAACAGCTGTGAATAGCAGCTTCTGATGCTTTCAAAGAGCCTACCCACCCATACTAATAGCAAGGATCTCTGCTGGGTCCCACACAGGTATTCAGTTCCCCATTATCAGGTGTGAATGGGGCCTTTGTCTTGCAAATACGGTCTGTACAAAACCTAAATTGATTCTTTTGTGTCATATACTCCAACACCCAGCCCCACCCTGACCCTGGACCTCACCCCACCCAGCACCTGGACATCATTCAATATAGAAGACTGAGGACATCTTGTGGCAGAAAAGAAGTACTGCAGAGGACAGTTCTAGATTACAGGTTGGTATTGCAGTGCAAAACCAGCAAAGGAACATTAAAAAGAAAATTATCCTGGATATGGGCTTTACGTGTTTATGTGATTTCTTAACCAAAATGTGACAAATATAAACCCTACAATTACATTTTTTACCTTTTTTGGTCTGTTACATATATATTATCAAAAGCGATTTGCTCTGTCTGTCTAATTAGCACAAAAAAATGCTAAACCTGCCAGGAATCCAATAATCCTATGACTTCCTGTGCGCTCTGCTGCAAAAAAGAATCTTGAGCAATGTTAGCACTGCCCAGTTTTCTTCCTGTAAACTAGAGGACACCACCACCACCCTCTTTATGTTATGAAGATGAAGAGAGGGGGAGATGTTCTGTAGTCCTAACACACTTCTTGTCCCATGGTGACACACACCACTGCTCCTCCGTACATACAGGATGGTGTTGGCAGTAACCCTAGGGCAGGAACGTTTATTACTTGCAGGATCACCAAGTGAAAATAAAGGGAAAGGTGTCTGAAAAAAAAAAGAAAACTAATGCAGTAACCACATCCAAGGAAGGCCAACTGCAATATTTATATTCTATATACTTACAGTGTCTTGAAAAAGTATTCACACCCCTTGAAATGTTCTACATTTGGTCAAGCCGCAACATCGCTGCAAACCCACAATGATGAAGTATGTGGCAGTTTCAGGCCACGCCCCCAACGTGTTTTGCTCCACCCCCTGGAGCTTAAAGCGTAACTACACTTCTTGTTGAGAAAAAAATATATATTTCCCTCTGGGTGATCTCAGTACATTGCAGGGATTGTAACAAACTTTGTTGCAGATTCCTACATTTTGTTATTCTGAAGAAATCCCTGTGTGTTTGTCAGTGTCCATGTGGGAAAGTGAGTCCAATATGAGTGGCTTCATAATTATCAACCAGCTGCTGCAGCTGCAGGGCTCTAATGAGGAAACCGGCAGGGGTCTGCATCCCTTTAGATGTGGATTCTTATCGGGAGTATCTCACCAAAAATGACATTTTTGTTGTAAATATTTTCTTCTATCTTTTCATGTGACAACACTGAAGAAATGACACTTGTCTACAATGTAAAGTAGTGAGTGTACAGCTTGTATAACAGTGTAAATTTACTGTCCCCTCAAAATAACAACATACAGCCATTAATGTCTAAACCACTGGCAACAAAAGTGAGTACACCCCTAAGTGAAAATGTCCAAATTGGGCCCAATTAGCCATTTTCCCTCCCTGGTGTCATGTGACTTGTTAGTGTTACAAGGTCTCAGGTGTGAATGGGGAGCAGGTGTGTTAAATTTGGTGTTATCGCTCTCACTCTCTCATACTGGTCACTGGAAGTTCAACATGGTACCTCATGGCAAAGAACTCTCTGAGGATCTGAAAAAAGAATTGTTGCTCTACATAAAGATGGCCTAGGCTATAAGAAGATTGCCAAGACCCTGAAACTGAGCTGCAGCACGGTGGACAAGACCATACAGCGGTATAACAGGACAGGTTCCACTCAGAACAGGCCTCGCCATGGTCCACCAAAGAAGTTGAGGTCACGTGCTCAGCGTCATATCCAGAGGTTGTCTTTGGGAAATAGACATATGAGTGCTGCCAGCATTGCTGCAGAGGTTGAAGGGGTGGGGGATCAGCCTGTCAGTGCTCAGACCATACGCCGCACACTGCATCAAATTGGTCTGTATGACTGTCCTCCCAGAAGGAAGCCTCTTCTAAAGATGATGCACAAGAAAGCCCGCAAACAGTTTGCTGAAGACAAGCGGACTAAGGACATGGATTACTGGAACCATGTCCTGTGGTCTGATGAGACCAAGATAAACTTATTTGGTTCAGATAGTGACAAGCGTGTGTGGCGGCAACCAGGTGAGGAGTACAAAGACAAGTGTGTCTTGTCTACAGTCAAGTATGGTGGTGGGAGTGTCATGGTCTGGGGCTGCATGAGTGCTGCCGGCACTGGGGAGCTACAGATCATTGAGGGAACCATGAATGCCAACATGTACTGTGACATACTGAAGCAGAGCATGATCCCCTCCCTTCAGAGACTGGGCCGCAGAGCAGTATTCAAACATGATAACCACCCCAAACACACCTCCAAGATGACCACTGCCTTGCTAAGAAAGCCAAGGGTAAAGGTGATGAACTGGCCAAGCATGTCTCCAGACCTAAACCCTATTGATCATCTGTGGGGCATCCTGGAAGATGGAGGAGCTCAAGGTCTCTAACATCCACCAGCTCCGTGATGTCGTCATGGAGGAGGGGAAGAGGACTTCAGTGGCAACCTGTGAAGCTCTGGTGACCTCCATGCCCAAGAGGGTTAAGGCAGTGCTGGAAAATAATGGCGGCCACACAAAATATTGACACTTTGGGCCCAATTTGGACCTTTTCACTTAGGGGTGTACTCACTTTTGTTGCCAGCGGTTTAGACATTAATGTCTGTGTGTTGAGTTATTTTGAGGGGACAGCAAATTTACACTGTTATACAAGCTGTACACTCACTACTTTACATTGTAGCAAAGTGTCATTTCTTCAGTGTTGTCACATGAAAAGATAGAAGAAAAGATTTACAAAAATGTGAGGGGTGTACTGACTTTTGTGAGATAATTATATATATATATATATATATATATATATATGTGTGTATATATATATATATATATATATATATATATATATATATATATATATATATATATATATATATATATATATATATATATATATATATATATATATATATATATATATATATATATACACATACATATATATATATATATATATATATATATATATATATATATATATATACACACATACATATATATATATATATATATATATACACATACATATATATATATATATACACATATACATATACATATATATATACACATACATATATATATATATATATATATATACACATACATATATATATATATATATACACATACATATATATATATATATATATACACATACATATATATATATATATATATATATATATATATACACATACATATATATATATATATATATACACATACATATATATATATATATATATACACATACATATATATATATATATATATATACACATACATATATATATATATATATATATATACACATACATATATATATATATATATACACATACATACATACATACCCACTATACCAGCAATTTGATAACGGGTGAAGGAATAGGATATGTCCTCATAAGCTGCACACTCAATGCACTGCGTGGGATGACCTCATATTTTCCGGCGGTATGTCATACGATTACAAAGCGTCTCTTTGTGCCGGCACAAGAAATACACAATGGAGGGCTCTAGCAGTGAACAGGCTCCCCCCAGACATACAACAATGCAATGCTTTACAGGCCATATGATTTAATGCAGCTCCCAAATTAAAGTGTCAGTGGGACAAACCACCGCTATGGAGTATGACTATGACATTACATGTCGGCCTCAATTTACAAAATCATAATTCCTGTTAACTACCCTAGATTATTCCCTTCATTTTTAATGATATTTTCTTTCAGCCTAATTAAATATCTTATTACCTAATAACCAAAATTTATAGTTTGTAGAAGTCAAGTAACAGAATCAATACGAGGGCCATGACTCCTTAAATATACCGTTACCTTTTGGATGGTGTTAACCAGAAAAAGAAAAAATCCTTTAAGGCTTAAAGATTGGTTGCAGGAAGTCACACTTTTTTTTTTAAATATATGGCTTTTACTTTTACAATAAAAAAAAAAAATCTGCAATGCTCGCCTTCAATGTTGAGCTGCCCACCCCCCGCAGTAATTCCTTTCTGCCACTAGATGCTGCCAGTCTTCCAGGTTGAAAGGCAGCTAGCATCATTCAGTGCACTTCCTGTAAGCCCAGGCTGTCATGGACACACCCCCTAGGGCAGCATCACCACGCAGCCTTGGCTCACTGTACTCCACTGTGCTCAGTACTCCTCCCATGAGTCCTTGCCAGGAGTAAGGACTGTCAAAGGGGTTTCAAGGAAGTGGGGGGCAGAAAGAAAGATTTAAGCATGGGGTTGCGGGGCAGTTAGGTTACCTAAAGCCAGGGGCATATCTACCGGAAGGGGAACAAGGCATTTGTCTTGGGTGACATTTTTCAGGGCGGCGCCAGCGCCGCCCAGCCCCCCCCCAGGAGAAGGGCAGAGGTGGCTCTTTAGCCACTTCCCGTCCTTTCTGTGGTTATACCAGGATGATATGTGCAGCTGCAGACATCACCCCTATCATTTTTTTTAGAGCTGGAGGTCAGATCTCTTGTAATAGCAATACTAGCGGCTTGATTGTTTTTTTTGTGTCCCCTAATCTTCCTTTTTCCATTTTTTTTTTCTTTTGCTGTGTCACCTATTCATCCTTTTTTAGTTTCGCCACTTTTTTTCATTTTTGTTCCTTTTCTTTTCGCTGTGTCCCCCTATTCTTCCTTTTCTCCACTTGTTTAATTTATTTATTTTTTTTTTTTCTGTGTCTCCTATTCTTTTTTTCCCCTTTTTCCTATCTCACTTATGTCATGAGTATTTTCACATATAGTACTTAAAGCGGAGTTCCACCCAAAAGTGGAATTTCCGTTTTTCGGATTCCTCCCTCCCTCCCTCCGGTGTCACATTTGGCACCTTTCGAGGGGAGCATATACCTGTCTAATCCAGGTATTTGTTCCCACTTCCAGGTATAGGTAGCCGCAGGCTCCGCGGCGATCTACGCCATGTTTGGCCCCTCCTCCGTCCCGTCCGCTGTGTTCTGGGAAACACACAGGTCCCAGAAGACAGCAGGGACTATTGAGCACACGCAGCGCAACTCCCACATGCGCAGTAGGGAACCAGGATGTGAAGCCTGCTTGCTGTTCCACTACATTGATCCCTGAATTCTGGCTTGGCTGACTATCCATTCCGGTTACTGAACTTTGGCTATGTTTTGACGACGTTTGTTCTTTTTTCTTTTATTATTAAACAAGTGTGATTTAACTGTACTTCTGTCTCGGCCTGATTTCATGGTTTCTGACACATTCTTACCTAGGTGAGGATAACATGCCCGGACCCCACGCATGTACAGGATTGTCACAGGTCACTCCGGGATCCATTGTGACGTTAAGGCACATGTGCAAGGTCCTGGGAACTGCCTCCTGGGATTTCTACATCACTCATCCCAGGAGAACCCCCTGTCAGACATCACACGCCATTTCTGGGCATGTGCGAGACCCTGCAATCTGCTTCCTAGGATGAGTGACGTAGAAATCCCAGGAGGCAGATCGCGGTACCACGTGCAAAAACGAGCGAGGGATGTCTGCCAGTTTACTGGCCGGGGTCCATGGTGTGTCTGGATATGCACAAGAGGTTCAGCGCATGCACAGGCATAACGCAGGGCTCTGTAGACCCCTGAACCGTGCATGCGGCAGAAATTAATTCAAGATGGTGGGGGTCGGACAGCAGCAGTGCAGGGAAAACTTTTCCAACAAGCAAGACAATGCTGGACTCCATGGACTAGTAAGCATGTATTTTTTTTGTTTTTACTTTTATACAGGGACAATTTTTTAAGATTTAAAATTTTTAATAGTAAGGGTGGAGTTTCTCTTTCAGCAAATATTAATGTTTGTGGATTTTGAAGAGAAAATGATATTTTCAATTTAATTGGCCCAAACAATGAAGTTAACTGGCCCTATTCATTTCTTTGAATAATTTTTGAACATCCGCTATCTAAATACATTCCAATCAAAGAGAGGCAGGTCTGGTTAGGCATATTTTTAATTAGCATAAACTGTATGCTTATGGACACGGCCTTCAGGGTATGAATAGATATGTGAATATATATGTGAATATATATATATATTTTTTTTTTTGTATACATATAATACTCCGCACCCCAAAACTTCCATCCTCAGCGCAATACCACCCTTCCATTTCTTGGGGTGCAGTTTAAGAAATCGTGCTATACGAGGAGCCTCCATGGTGACCCACATTGGGGTGTCCGAGTCCTTGTTCCCAGGGAATATCTGAAAGACAAAGTGCAGAGTTTTTAATAATAATGTCAGCGGCAACACCGCATCCAGCCCCGCCCCCAACACACCCCTAGGGTGCTCTAGAGAAAGGGGGCGAGCGCCACGCATAAGCAGTGTATTTGTCAGGGGAGTTTGGATTAACACAGCAGTGCCAGTGGGAGGGCCAAGGTCTGGGCTTCGAGAGGGAGGCGGGTCCCTGAATAGCTATGTATGTGTAAGTGACCTACACTGCAGTTTAAGAAAGCCCATCAGAGATCCCGTTCCCAAGAGCTTGCAACCTATTAAAAAGACAGTTTATCTCTATTTACTCTTTGTTCTTTTGACAAGTGTGCTTTAGATAGAACATGTCAAGCCGTAGCTGTGATCCCTGGGGATATGCTGATCGCCCATCCATGCTGCTGCTGGAGGGAGCCCAGGTGACCATAAATGAGGGCCCTACAGACTTGGTCATGGTGAGTGACCAAGTCACCATGTGGCATATCCCCCACACCATCCCATACCCCACTCCATCTCCCCTGGGGACTGGGACCCTCTAGGCCACTCCCCTGGGGACTGGGACCCCCCCTTCTCCCCTGGGGACTGGGACCCCCCCTTCTCCCCTGGGGACTGGGACCCCCCCCTTCTCCCCTGGGGACTGGGACACCCCCTTCTCCCCTGGGGACTGGGACACCCCCTTCTCCCCTGGGGACTGGGACACCCCCTTCTCCCCTGGGGACTGGGACCCCCCCCTTCTCCCCTGGGGACTGGGACACCCTCTTCTCACCTGGGGACTGGGACCCCATTTCTCCTGTGGACAGAGAACCCACCTCCACTAAGAACAGGAACCTGATCACCCTGTGTGTGCCAACCTCACCTCCCTGCCTGACGTGTCCTGTGTGAGGGCCCTCCTGTGACAGCTCTTGTCAGGACTTTACCTCACTGTGTGCACCCCTACATGAATACATGGATGTGCTCCCCCTACATTTCTGCAAACTCTGACCACCTCCTGTATCCTGTACACATGTTCTGACTGCCTCCTGTACCATGTCCGCAGCCTCTAACCACCTCCTGGCTGCAATATCTGACTATCTCTTGTCTTTAATCGTGTCTGCATTCTCTGAGGGGAAGTCTGTAGAAGAATCAAGATTAAGAGCGCCGCCGGGAAGGGGATTATGGGCAGAGTCAGACGTTTATGGACTGTGGAGACTATGGAATAAAACCAGAGCCACCAACTTGGAGCCATATAACTGAGCCCTGCACAGTGCACCTGAGAGGTCAGTGACAGTGCCGCCAGGCCAGCCTGAGAGGGGTCACTGATGTAAGGGGGTAGTGAATACAAAAATGTAAGGGGGCACTGATATAAAGGTTTCCCCTTATATCAGTAACCCCCCACTTACCTTAGTGTATTCACTCTGCGGAAGGTGGTCTCTGGTCACCAGAGTCCCCCCCTCCCACATTAGAGTTCCCAGCATTTCCCTTTACATCAGAGTCTGCAGGATTCCCCCTTACAGTACAAGGGAACTCAGATGTAAAGGAAAAGGCTGCAGAGCATGAGCTAAGGAGGAACTCTAATATAAGGTGGTCTCTGGTCACCAGAGACCACCTTATATCAGAGTCCACTGCATTTACATCAGTGTTCACAGAGTTCCCCCTTTCAATGTAAGATTAAAAAGGCATGGAGGCCCAGAGACATGTCCAGAGTACACAGAAGATACATGGGTTAGATTAGAAGGGTTCCCTGGACATGTCTCCGGGCCTCCATCCCATTTAATCTTACAGTGCAAGGGGGAACTTTGTGAACCCTGATGTAAAGGGGAACACTGATGTAAAGGGCAATGCTGCAGACTCTGATGTAAGTAGGAGCCCCTTACATCAGAGATCCTCTTTAGATCATGATCTGCATCATTTTTCTTTACATCTGAGTTCCCTTGCACTGCAAGGAGGAATCCTGCAGACTCTGATGTAAAGGGAAATGCCTGGAACTGTGATGTGGGGGTGGAAGGTGGGGGTGGAGACTCTGGTGACCAGAGACCACCTTCCGCAGAGTGAAAATGCTAAGGTAAGAGGGGGGGGGGGTACTGATATTATGGGAAACCTTTATATCAGTGCCCCTTACATTTTTGTATGCACTATCCCCTTACATCAGTTTCCCCCCCCCCCCTCAGATTGGCCTTATGGCACTGTCACTGACCTCTCGGGTGCACCGTGCAGGGCTCGGGTTGGCCAGCTCCAAGTTGGTGGCTCTGGTTTTATTCTATAGTCTCTTCTCCACAGTCCATACACGTCTGAGTATTTCCATAATCCCCATCCCGGCATCGCTCTCAATCTTGATTCTTCTCAAGACTTCCCCTCAGAGACTGCAGACATGATAAAAGACGAGATAGTAAGAGATTGCAGACAGGAGGTGGTTAGAGGCTGCGGACATGGTACAGGAGGTGGTTAGAGGCTGCGGACATGGTACAGGAGATGGTTAGAGGCTGCGGACATGGTACAGGAGGTGGTTAGAGGCTGCGGACATGGTATAGGAGGTGGTTAGAGGCTGCGGACATGGTACAGGAGGTGGTTAGAGGCTGCGGACATGGTATAGGAGGTGGTTAGAGGCTGCGGACATGGTACAGGAGGTGGTTAGAGGCTGCGGACATGGTACAGGAGGTGGTTAGAGGCTGCGGACATGGTACAGGAGGTGGTTAGAGGCTGCGGACATGGTACAGGAGGTGGTTAGAGGCTGCGGACATGGTACAGGAGGCTCTCTGTGGACTTTTTTGCATTGGCAGACCACCGTTCTGCCTCTGTAGGAAACGATAGTCAGAGCCCGGCAGACATCTGGTCCGTCGGACCCGCTGATAAGCTCTCGGTGTGTTCAATCACAGTGGCAATGGGTCAAACAGCACGCAGACCCGCAAGTGCAGAATTTAGTACCTGTACGTGATTCTGCTCACAGGAGACGCAGCCCGCAGTAAATGTACATGGTTAATATGAGTTTATTTTTTTTAATTTTCTTAACTCTTTAAACATTTATTTTGAACATACAGTAGAGAAATTCTGTGACCAATGCATGTAATGTAGCAGTGCAATATATACGTGGGGCTTTGTGAGGGTGAGGCTTGTGTGTGGTTGGGTGGGGACAAAGGGGGCCCCATCATCCCCTATTGCCCGGGGGCCCCATGAGCCATCAGTCTGCCCCTGGTAAGCAGGATAGTATAGTGGTCAGTATAGTCGGTGTGGTCAGTATAGTGTAGTTCTCAGTATAGTCGGTGTCAGAGGCGGACTGACCATTCGGACGCCGACCAAGGGCCCGCAGCCAGTAGGGGGCCTGTGAGAAGCTCCTGAGAGATGCTTGTTGGATCTAGGGGTATGCTGCTGGCAGTGCTGCGGCGGAGCCGTTCTGCCGCTGTGGGGGGGGGGGGGGGCCCAAGACACAGCATCTCCGCCCTGCACCTCTGGCTTTTAGTTTGGGATGCAGTGGGGGGAGTGGGAGGCGGCGATCCGCAGCTCTATGGTGCTCGCGGCATCTCCCTGGGGCTTGTATTTCTTCTCCAGTGTACACAGTGGAGAGGTGAGGGGCCTCTGACCTGGGCAGCTACAAGTTTCACTCTTCAGTGTACAAGTGACTTGCTCTGCTTGTACACTGTTGCCGACTCTTGCCCGGTTCAGAGGCCCCTCCCCTCCACTGTACAGAATCAGGAAGAGAACTACAAGCCCCAGTGAGATTCACAGGCACCATAGAGCTGCCGATCGCCACCTTCCCCTGTGCTGGGGGTTGGAGGTGCACAGCCAGGTACAGGGGAACCTCTGGGGGGGTTAAGTCTGGGGACCCCGATGTAAGGGGAGGCTCTCTGGGGACCCCGATGTAAGGGGGGGCTCTCTGTGGACTTTTTTTCTCCATTGACAGACCACCGTTCTGCCTCTGTTGGAAATGATCGTCAGGGCCCGGCGGACATCGGGTCCGCCAGACCCACTGATTAGCTCTCGGTGTGTCCAATCACAGCGGTAGCAGGTCAAACAGCACGCAGATGGGCAAGTGCAGAATCAAGTATCTGTACGTGATTCTGCTCACAGGAGACGCAGCCCCGCAGTAATTGTACATGGTTAATGTGAGTTTATTTTTATTTTTCTTAACTCTTTAAACATTTATTTTGAACATACAGTAGAGAAATTCTGTGACCAATGCATGTAATGTAGCAGTGCTATATATAGGTGGGGCTTTGTGAGGGTGAGGCTTGTGTGTGGGTGGGTGGCGACAAAGGGGGCCCCATGATCTCCTATTGCCCGATGGCCCCATGAGTTGTCAGTCCACCCCTGGTAAGCAGGATAGTATAGTGGTCAGTATAGTCGGTGTGGTCAGTATAGTGTAGTTCTCAGTATAGTTGGTGTCAGAGGCGGACTAACCATTCGGACGCTGACCGAGGGCCCACGGCCAGTAGGGGGCCCGTGAGAAGCTCCTGAGAGATGCACGTCGGATCTAGGGGTAGGCTGCTGGCAGTGCTGCGGCGGAGCCGTTCTGCCGCTGTGGGGGGGGCCCCCAAGACACAGCATCTCCCCCTGCACCTCTGGCTTTCAGTTTGGGATACAGTGCGGGGAGTGGGAGGCGGCGATCCGCAGCTCTATGGTGCTCGCGGCATCTCCCTGGGGCTTGTATGTTCAAAGGTTGGGATATTTTTTTTGTAACCTAACCCTGCTTTATACTTTTCCACAACTTTATCCCTGACCTGTCTGGTGTGTTCCTTGGCCTTCATAATGCTGTTTGTTCACTAAGGTTATCTAACAAACCTCTGAGGGCTTCACAGAACAGCTGTATTTATACTGAGATTAAATGACACACAGGTGGACTCTATTAATTAGGTGACTTCTGAAGGCAATTGGTTCCACTAAATTTTAGTTAGGGGTATCAGAGTAAAGGGGGCTGAATACACATGCACGTCACACTTTTCACATATTTGTAAAAAATTTAGAAAACCATTTATAATTTTCCTTCCAGTTCACAATTATGTGCCATTTTGTTTTGGTCTATCACATAAAATCCCAATAAAATGCATTCATATTTTTGGTTGTAACATGACAAAATGTGGAAAATTTCAGGGGGTATGAATACTTTTTCAAGGCACTGTATTAATTATGCAGGTTCTGTGGCTGATTAACATGGTAAGTAAATCCACTTAGTGCCCTGTCTACATTAGATTAGCTCCAGAACCTGTGTAATTAATATGCGTTTGGTTTTAAAGGGATGAGGTGGCAACCCTAAGCCACAGCAAGGAGCCATGAAACAGGAGGTCTCACCCAGGGGTCAGAGGAGCCCCAGCCAGGAGATAGAGGGTCTCACCCAGGGGTCAGAGGAGCCCTGCCAGGAGTCAGGAGACAGAGGGTCTCACCCAGGGGTCAGAGGAGCCCTGCCAGGAGACAGAGGGTCTCACCCAGAGGTCAGAGGAGCCCTGCCAGGAGTCAGAGGTTCTCACCCAGGGGTCAGAGGAGCCCTGCCAGGAGTCAGAGGTTCTCACCCAGGGGTCAGAGGAGCCCTGCCAGTAGTCAGGAGACAGAGGTTCTCACCCAGGGGTCAGAGGAGCCCTGCCAGGAGACAGAGGGTCTCACTCAGGGGTCAGAGGAGCCCTGCCAGGAGTCAGGAGACAGAGGGTCTCACTCAGGGGTCAGAGGAGCCCTGCCAGGAGTCAGGAGACAGAGGTTCTCACCCAGGGGTCAGAGGAGCCCTGCCAGGAGACAGAGGGTCTCACTCAGGGGTCAGAGGAGCCCTGCCAGGAGTCAGGAGACAGAGGGTCTCACTCAGGGGTCAGAGGAGCCCTGCCAGGAGTCAGGAGACAGAGGTTCTCACCCAGGGGTCAGAGGAGCCCCAGCCAGGAGATAGAGGGTCTCACCCAGGGGTCAGAGTAGCCCTGCCAGGAGTCAGGAGACAGAGGTTCTCACCCAGGGGTCAGAGGAGCCCCAGCCAGGAGTCAGGAGACAGAGGGTCTCACCCAGGGGTCAGAGGAGCCCTGCCAGGAGTCAGGAGACAGAGGGTCTCACCCAGGGGTCAGAGGAGCCCTGCCAGGAGTCAGGAGACAGAGGGTCTCACCCAGGGGTCAGAGGAGCCCTGCCAGGAGTCAGGAGACAGAGGGTCTCACCCAGGGGTCAGAGGAGCCCAGTCAGTAGTCAGGAGACAGAGGGTCTCACCCAGGGGTCAGAGGAGCCCCGCCAGGAGTCAGGAGACAGAGGGTCTCACCCAGGGATCAGAGGAGCCCAGTCAGGAGTCAGGAGACAGAGGGTCTCACCCAGGGGTCAGAGGAGCCCAGTCAGGAGTCAGGAGACAGAGGGTCTCACCCAGGGGTCAGAGGAGCCCAGTCAGGAGTCAGGAGACAGAGGGTCTCACCCAGGGGTCAGAGGAGCCCCAGCCAGCAGCCAGGAAAAGGGAGGTCTCATTCCAGGAGTCAGGTAGGCTCCTATCGGAGTGTCAGGAAAACCCCTATCCAGAGGCCAGCAGTGGGCTGTGAAGCAGGCACTGCGACTAAAGACTTAGAACCAGGGGAGCTGGACAATAAAGTCAGAGGAACTGGTAAGAAGAGCAGCGGTGCTGCCTACAAGAGAGCCAGATGGCTCTGCATTTTCAGTTGACTTTTCAGGTTGATGGTGGAAACCCCTGCGCTGGCAACTGATGCGTATGTGAATTTTCCATTTTGTTCAATAAAAGTTGGCCCACCATGCTATAAAATTAAGTTTAGACTGGCGCGATTTGTTATAAATAGACTCTTTAGTGTTCTGATATTTACCAAACCAACAAATGCTATTTGCAAGCAAACTGGCAGTTTTTTTTTTTTTATCAACCCTCACCTGAATCCAAGAATTCTGACTCTTTACACTCCAGGCGTTTATAGTCCCGCTGTTTCCCAGTCTGGCCAGGGATGGCACCAAAGAACCTTTATTAACAAAAAGGTAACATGATAATGACAGTACATAAGAACAGAACAACAAAAAATATCTAGGCCATGGTGTATAAGGGTGCCAGCAGTGGTCCCAGTAGCCTTTGTGGAACTTGAGCCAAATGCCCAAGATCTTAGAGCATTATTTTGGCTAGGGGCAACCTATCTTTGGCCCGCCATGTAGTCTATGAGTCTACCTCACCACCAACACCTAAGAGTGGAGAGACCATGGAGTAGGCAGCTTTACTAAAGTACACTATATGGCCAAAGGATTGTGGACACCTGACCATCGCAACAACCCCCTTCAAATGAGTGAGCTCAGGATTCCAAGTGAATGTTACCGTCAATGGTACAGCATACAAAGACTACGGGGCGTATTCATAAAAAAACTTTGTATAGCTGTTCGTACATCCAAACTGCATGTAAATTCATCTTTTGTGAATGGGGCAATAAAGGATGGTATCAAGCTATATTCTCTTCAGATCGATTGTCATTAATGGAAATCAAAAATGGGAATGTTTGGGGACAATACCACATTATGGTCTCTAGATGGAGCTGAGTATCATAAGAAATAAGTATGCTCCTTATTTCTTATGATATATTGAATAAAAAAATATTGAATAAAAAAAAATATTAATTATTATTTTTAAACATACAAGTAGCACAGTGCTGAACAACAAAAAATGTCCTCGTCATGAAGGTGGTAAAACCTCCTGGAGTTGAAGTGGCTATAGCCTGAGATTATTTGATTTTGTCACATTCACACAGAACACATTTAGATGCAGTTTCCATGGATAAACCAATATTCAAACTTCCCTTTTTTATAAATACAACCCCCTCAACCTTGTGGCATTTTCTGTTTCAGCTCCATAAAGACACAGACCAGTCTGGTGTGGAGGGACTTGAGTGACCTACACACAGCCCTGACCTCAACCCGATCGAACACCTTCAGGATAACCAGGAATGTTGATTGTGAGCCGGGTCTTCTCCTCCATCACTAGTACCTGGCCTCACAAATGTTCTTGTGGCTGCATCAGGACAGCCGCAAAGGGGGAACCAAGTTAATGCCCATGCTTTGTTTTCAGAATGGAAATGTCCAACATGCCCATATAGGTTTTGATGGTCAGATGCCCACACACTTTGACCCCATAATGTATGTCAATTTATTTGGGGTTGCACCTATGCATTGCTGGTTATCTTGTTGTATATGTTTGTTTTGTCTCCTTTATAGTAATTATTTTAAAATATTTTAATTTCTTACCATAATGCCCTGAAGCAGTTATCTGTGAATCTTTGATTTTTCCTGATGATAAACCAAGAGGTTGGCGACACCCTAAAAGATGAAGCACATGTACAATATGTATTATGTTCTACATTTAATTTGCACTGATGCATTAATATGTACACTATATGGACAGAGGTATTTGGCCCCTGTCCAAATGATTGGGTTCAGGTATTTCCAGTGAAGGGTACTGTTGTTATTATTATTATTATACCAGATTTATATAGCACCAACAGTTTAACCACTTCAGCCCCGGAAGGATTTATCCTCTTCCTGACCAGAGCACTTTTTGCGATTCAGCACTGTGCCGCTTTAACTGACAATTGCGCGGTCGTGCGACAGGGCTCCGAAACAAAATTGATGTCCTTTTTTTCCCCCACAAATAGAGCTTTCTTTTGGTGGTATTCGATCACCTCTGCGATTTTTATTTTTTGCGCTATAAACAAAATAGGAGCGACAATTTTGAAAAAAAAAAAAATACATTTTTTTTTTACTTTTTGCTATAATTTTCCCAAAAAATATATTAAAAAACAATTTTTTCCCTCAGTTTTGACCGATACGTATTCTACTACATATTTTTGGTAAAATCGCAATAAGCATTTGATTGGTTTGCGCAAAATTTAAAGCGTTTACAAAATAGGGGATAGTTTTATGGCATTTTTATTAACAATTTTTTTTTTTACTAGTAGTGGCGGCGATCAGCGATTTTTATTGTGACTGCAACATTATGGCAGACACATCGGACATTTGACACATTTTTGGGACCAGTGTCATTTATACAGCAATCAGTGCTATAAAAATGCACTGATTCCTGTGTAAATGGCACTGGCAGTGAAGGGGTTAACCACTAGGGGGCGGGGAGGGGTTAAGTATGTCCTAGGGGAGTGATTCTAACTGTAGGGGGGATGGGCTGTGTGCGTGACGTCACTGATCTCTGCTTCGATGACAGGGAGCAGAGATCCAGTGAAACTGTCACTAGGCAGAACGGGGAGATGCTGTTTACAACGGTGAAAGGTGAAAGGTTTCTTCACAGTAAGAGCTGTGAAAATGTGGAATAGACTCCCTCCAGAGGTGGTTCTGGCCAGCTCAGTAGATTGCTTTAAGAAAGGCCTGGATACTTTCCTAAATGTACATTATATAACTGGGTAGTGACATTTATAGGTAAAGTTGATCCAGGGAAAATCCGATTGCCGCTTGGGGGGGATCAGGAAGGAATTTTTTCCCCTGCTGTAGCAAATTGGAGCATGCTCTGCTGGGGTTTTTTGCCTTCCTCTGGATCAACTGTGGGTATAGTATTGGGTATATTGGATTGTATGATATATTTTTTTTTGTTGTTTTTTTTATGGTTGAACTGGATGGACTTGTGTCTTTTTTCAAACTAACTATGTAACTATGTGAGGCGATCGCGGGTATGCCCGCGGCGATCGAATCCGCGGGACCCGCGACCCAACTTACAGAGGTCGCAGCAGGCGCGCGCACACGACGGCAAATTCAAAGTAACGTATGGGTACTTTACTTTGAGCAGCCGTGCCATTCTGCCGACGTAGATCTACAGGAGCCGGTCAGGAACCGGTTAAGCAGCGCTTTACAATGTATAAGGGGGACAACACAATTACAGTACAATACAAAAAGGTATATTATTTTTAATATAAAATGTCATTCATTATTTGTTAATTGTGTATTATTTTAAAAAATTAACAATTCATTATTTAGTATTTTTTATGAATAATTACATCTGTATTATTATTTTACTAATTAACAATACTTTGTATTTTTAATAATTAACCATTCGATATTTAGTATTTTATGAATGAATAAAGTCTGACTCTGTACATAGGAATTTATTTTATTAAGTGATGGTGCAGCCCCCACATGTCCTATTATACAGGGACAGTCCTCATCCTGCACCCCCATCTCTGGCCTGCGCCCCCCCCCCCCCCACACACACAACCCCCCTTTTGTTCCATTATCACATCTCATTATAAAGCAACCCTGATTTTTATTATTCCAAGGTGAAATTCACATCCACTCATTCTGCATTTTGGCTTCCGTGACATGTGAAAACGTTTATTTTTTTTAAAACCAAACAAGAACAATTCATTATTTTTTACTTGATTCTTTATGGATTATGTAATAGTATATGTTTGATTAACAATTATGAATTAACATGTATTTATTAATGAATATCTATTATTTTTTACAAATTAACAATTCATTATTTATTAGTATTTTATTACCTCTGTCTTATTATTTTACTAATTAACCGTTCATTATTTATTTTTTATTTAAACTTTTTTTTAATTGTGTATTATTTTAGGAACAATTCATTATTATTTTTATGAACAATCTCTATGTATTATTTGACTAATTAGTAATTCTATGTATTATATTTAATAATTAAATATTTAGTATTTTATGAATGAATAACGTCTGACACTGTACATAGGGAATGGAGGACTTTATTATATGATGGTACAGCCCCCACATGTTCCATTATAATGGGGACCAGTCCTAGTAACTAACTAACACACACACACACACACACACCTCCCCCTTTATTAGTGGGAATGCTTTAGCAGTCCCACTATTGTTATTCGATTTTATTTATTTTTAATATTAATTTTATTCCGTACGTTTTTCGGTAATGCGTAACTTCTGCATACTTTCAGCTATTAAAACCATTCAACTATCAAAATGTTCGTCTCTTTTAGCTGAGGTGTGCTCTTTTTCAACTTTTTTTCTACCATTTATACTTTTTAAAATATTAAGCTTTTTATCACTTTTTTTTAACATTGAAGTCAATGGGAGCATGCTTGAAATCCTTAAATTTTTCTTCCGCTCCCAAAAGTTTCAGCTCCTTCATACTTTCACCTAGAGACACCAAACAAACTTTAAAATGTTCACAAAATATTCAGCTATCTGGCTATAGCTTTTCAGTTTGATATCTATTACAGTTTTTGAGAAAAAGCTTTTTGTTTAGAGGTCATTTCAGGAAATTTTAGCCATTAATCAGAGTGCACTGTGTGTGTTTTGTTGCCATGGTTACCAAAGCTTCTGTTATACACAGAGGGGGGGGGAAATGGCTGGAGCATCTCAGCTTTAAAGTGATTGTAAAGATGTTTTTTTTTTTTTTTTTAAATAACAAACATGTTATACTTACCTTCACTGTGCAGCTCGTTCTGCACAGAGTGGCCCCGAACCTGGTCTTCTGGGGTCCCTCGGCGGCTGTTTCAGCTCCTCCCCGCAAGCATTTACCACCTTCATGCGAGCTCCCTCGCACGGTGGTGAGTGCTTGCGGGCGCGCTCCAGTGATACAGCCGGCGGCTATAGCCGCTCGCTGTATCACTCGGCCCCGCCCCCCGGCGCGCCGCGTCATCGGATGTGATTGACAGCAGCGCGAGCCAATGGCTGCGCTGCTTTCAATCCATCCACTGCAGCCAATCAGCGACCAGGCTGAGCTGCAATGAAGCTGACGAGGACGCGGACCGAAGATTCGAGGCGTCAGGTAAGTAAAACGGGGGGGCTGGGGGCGGCGGTTCTGTCAAAAGTTTTTTCACCTTAATGCATAGAATGCATTAAGGTGAAAAAATTTTTACCTTTACAACCCCTTTAATTACAGAGCCCGGGGGGAGGGGACAGACACACCATGTACTGATTATAATAGAGGAATATGATGGGGCAGTTTTGATGGGGTAATTCTGATGGGGCAGTTTTGATGGCGGTCATTTTAGCAATTTAGCTATTCAGCAATTATTTTTGAAAAAAAATATATATTTTTGAAAAAAAAAATATATTTCTGAAAAAAAAAAATTATTTTTGAAAAAAAAAATTATTTTTGAAAAAAAAAAATATTTTTGAAAAAAAAAAATATTTTTTGATGGGGCAGTTTTGATGGTGGCAATATGATGGTGCAGTTTTGATGGGGCAGTTTTGATGGTGGCAATATGATGGGACAGTTTTGATGGCAATATGATGGGGGCAATTTTGCTGGGGGCCGTTTTAGCAATTCAGCATTCCCACGCATTTTCCCCAGGAAATGCATTTTCTAGTTTATTTTTAATTTTATTCCGTACGTTTTTCGGTAATGCGTAACTTCTGCATACTTTCAGCTATTAAAATGTTCGTCTCTTTTAGCTGAGGTGTGCTCTTTTTCAACTTTTTTTCTACCATTTATACTTTTTAAAATATTAAGCTTTTTATCACTTTTTTTAACATTGAAGTCAATGGGAGCATGCTTGAGAAACTTAAAATCTTCTTCCGCTCCCAAAAGTTTCAGCTCCTTCATACTTTCACCTAGAGACGCCAAACAAACTTTAAAATGTTCACAAAATATTCAGCTATCTGGCTATATCTTTTCAGTTTGATATCTTTTACAGTTTTTGAGAAAAAGCTTTTTGTTTAGAGGTCATTTCAGGAAATTTTAGCCATTAATGAGAGTGCACTGTGTGTGTTTTGTTGCCATGGTTACCAAAGCTTCTGTTATACACAGAGGGGGGGGAGGTGGCTGGAGCATCTCAGCTTTAATTACAGAGCCCGGGGGAGGGGACAGACACACCATGTACTGATTATAATAGAGGAATATGATGGGGCAGTTTTGATGGTGGCAATTCTGATGGGGCAGTTTTGATGGCAGTCATTTTAGCAATTTAGCTATTCAGCAATTATTTTTGAAAAAAAATATATATTTTTGAAAAAAAAAATATATATTTCTGAAAAAAAAATTTTTGAAAAAAAAAAATTATTTTTGAAAAAAAAAAAAAATCATTTTTGAAAAAAAAAATTATTTTTGAAAAAAAAAAAATATATATTTCTGAAAAAAAAAATTTTTGAAAAAAAAAAATCATTTTTGAAAAAAAAAAAATCATTTTTGAAAAAAAAAATATATATTTCTGAAAAAAAAAATTTTTGAAAAAAAAAATCATTTTTGAAAAAAAAAAAATTATTTTTGAAAAAAAAAAAATATTTTTGAAAAAAAAAATATTTTTTGATGGGGCAGTTTTGATGGTGGAAATATGATGGGACAGTTTTGATGGCAATATGATGGGGGCAATTTTGCTGGGGGCCATTTTAGCAATTCAGCATTCCCACACATTTTCCCCAGGAAATGCATTTTCTAGTTCCATTTATCATCTCAAAATAAAGCAACCCTGATTTTTATTATTCTAAAGGTGGAAATCACATGCAGTCATTCTGTATTTTGGATTTTTTTTTAAAACTGATCAAGAACCATTCATTATTTGTTAATGATTTTATTAATTAACAATGAATTCTTTATTAATGAACAATATGTATTACTATTAAGGATTACGTATTATTTTTTTAAGAATTAGCAATGAATTATTCATTTGTATTTATTAACCATTACCTCTGTATTATTATTTTACTAAATAACAACTTATTATTTATTGTGTATTATTTCAATAATTAACAATTCAATATTTATTCTTATTTTATAAACAATTACCTCTGTATTATTATTTTACTAATTAACAATTCTACATATTATTTCAATAATTAAGAATTCAACATTTAACATTTTATGAATGAATTATTTATTTGTTCCCCCCTCATATCTCTTCAATATCAATAATAGCTCCCAGATACCAACAACAATCCATC
Organism: Lithobates septentrionalis; assembly: GCA_037952835.1. Lineage (NCBI taxonomy): Eukaryota > Metazoa > Chordata > Amphibia > Anura > Ranidae > Lithobates > Lithobates septentrionalis. The sequence goes on along the minus strand of JBBDGP010004161.1, from coordinate 89,557 downwards.
AGATATTGGTGTTGGTAAACATAAAGGCAATTATATCCATAGAGTTATTTTTAGTTTTTTTCAAATCCTCACATCCAGCAGTTAGTGCAGTCATGTCCTGCTGCCATAGCAACCTGGCAGTTAGAACATGTGACTGATGACATCATAGTGGCACACTCTGGCTCAGCCTTATAAACAGTGCTGCAAGTGCAGTCATGCCCTGTTGCCATAGCAACCTGGCAGTTAGAACATGTGACTGATGACATCATAGTGGCACACTCTGGCTCAGCCTTATAAACAGTGCTGCAAGTGCAGTCATGCCCTGTTGCCATAGCAACCTGGCAGTTAGAACATGTGACTGATGACATCATAGTGGCACACTCTGGCTCATTCTTATAAACAGTGCTGCAGGCTGCCAGCGTCAGATGACACGAGGAGAGAGGAGAGTGTACATCTAGTTTGCTATTGAAAGCAAAAAAAATGAGAATTTACGTATTTTTCGCTTGCGTTATTTTGGCCGTTCTTATCAGAACAGCCAGGAGTGAGGATGCATGGTCACATGGTAAGTTTATCTTATTCTTTTATTATTTATTTATTAGAAGGGATCAGCTGGTGATTAGAAATCACCAGCTGTTTTCAGCTTGTGAAAAAAGTGACAGTTAATATTTTTTAAATCCAGAGAGGTTTGAATTTAACCATTTAATGGCTGAAAATCAGGATTTGTAAATATGATGTTTACCATCCCCCCTCCCCACATAGAAGTGTGTGTATATAAAAGATAGTATGTATGTATGTATGTATGTATGTATGTATGTATGTATGTATGTATGTATATATATATGTATATATATATATATATGTATATATATATATATATGTATATATATATATATATATATATATATATATATATATATATATATATATATATATATATATATCTATATCTATATATATCTATATCTATATCTATATCTATACATACATACATACATACATAAATATAAATCACACACATACAGGCATATATATACATAAACACAGCATTCCTAGATGGGAGGAAATTAAACTTTTCTGTGTAAATATTGCCGCATTTTTTTCCGAGCATTAACCAATCAAACAGGTTTCTATGTGGTGCCGCTCCAGCCGCACCAAATCATATTAACATGCGACAGTCTCTATAAACGTCCAATCGTAAGCGCCAAAATAATGAAGCACGTCATTAATTAAATTAATTTAAAAACTGTTCTAATATACACCATGGCCAGAGTGGTGAAAAAAAAATATAAGCATATTGAAGATACATTTCCAAAACATGCAGAGCGAAAACGCCGAAATTTAGAGCCCCACCATGCGACAAATTAACAATCCGACATGTCCCATGGTGCATTTTGTTCTACTTCCTACCCTATAACATAGTTTTATTATTTATTAATCCTGCCAGTGGGCTCATTAGTCCTGTAATGGGCCAAGCTGTCCGAAGTGGCAGTTACAGGAACTTTCAGTTTCAGCCATTAAATGGTCGGTGGAGTGGGAAAAGACTGGGAACCCCCCGGTCAGGCATTTACTAGTATCTAGAACTCCCTTAGAGAGATTTCCCATCACTTCCTGTCCTGCTGACAACATTTATTCTAACAGGATATGAGGGGAACTCTCCAACAGCAACATAGACAGAAATGGAAATACTTTTAGTTTTTTTTGGGGGGGGTTAAATGTTTTAAATTCTAAAATATAGATCAATAAGTCCCATGTTTGCTAATGATTTCTTATTACTTTATGTTTATAGGTGATTATCCAGATGGCCATGCAATTAAAAATTACGATCCAGCTGGCGAGACGGATGACGTTCAGCCAGCTGAGAGGAACAAAGTTCTGCCGGGCGGGATGAATGACGTTCCGTCAGATGGGACAACCAACCAAATGGAACCTGCATCACAACCAACCAGTAAGTAAATTGTTGTCACTTCCAAGGAAGACTCATGGCTCAAGACGTTCTGAAGGCCCCAAAGGGCTCCAACGTGCAATGAGATCCTTCCAAAGCAATCATTCATAATTATTATTATAATAATTATATAATAATCATAATTATTAATAGTAATAATAAATATTTATAAAATAATGGTTATTGAAATTAATAATAATTCAGATGTCGTTATTACGCCGTCTTTTTTTGGACGGCTGATGCTGATTGGTTCCTTTAGCTTTAATAATATTTTTTCTCTCTCTTCCTTTAGAAATGTCAGTCAGCTATATCATGGGGTTAGTCATCTTGGGGTGGAGCGTCCTGCTATTTCTCCTGCTGATACCCGTCTGCTGTGTAACAATGCGTGTCTAGTAAGTGTTCTTTGGTATTTACAGAAATTACTAACCTAGAATCGTGGGGGTCTATATATAAAAGTTGCCACAGGAATTTCCCCTATTTTTCCAATTGGAAAAAAATGTGTGGATCTTGGGTGAAAGTTGGGTGAATCTTGGGTGTAAACATTTATAAATAGACCCCAAAGTGTATGTAAAATCCCAAAACAATTTTTCGGCACTTTGGCACCATGTATACATAGTTGACAAGCAATTTTTATTTATTTATTTTTTTGATGGAGTCTTTTGCAAAGGGTCTTGCCTGGTGATCTTGTCAGTGACTCATTATTCCTGCAACGGACCAAGCTGTCCAGCACAAACGACTGTTACTGGAAGCCCCAGTCTCAGCTATTAAATGGTCCGGGCAGCTGTCAATGAACCCTGCCGGTGACAGCACTTCCTGAGACAGGTTAAAGGGGTTGTAAAGGTAAAAATTTTTTCACCTTAATGCATTCTATGCATTAAGGTGAAAAAACTTTTGACAGTAGCGCCGCCCCCAGGCCCCCAGTTTTACCCACCTGACGCCTCGAATCTTCGCTGCGCGTCCTCGTCATCTTCATTGCAGCTCAGCCTGGTCGCTGATTGGCTGCAGTGGATGGATTGAAAGCAGCGCAGCCATTGGCTCGCGCTGCTGTCAATCACATCCGATGACGCGGCGCGCCGGGGGGCGGGGCCGAGTGATACAGCGAGCGGCTATAGCCGCCGGCTGTATCACGGGAGCGCGCCCGCAAGCACTCACCACCATGCGAGCCCTCGCATTAAGGTGGTAAATGCTTGCGGGGAGGAGCTGAAACAGCCGCCGAGGGACCCCAGAAGAGCAGGTTCGGGGCCACTCTGTGCAGAACGAGCTGCACAGTGAAGGTAAGTATAACATGTTTGTTATTTAAAAAAAAAAAAAAAACAACTTTACAAACCCTTTAACCACACTATGGGGCCTATTTATGAAAAAAATTGGTGGATGAACGTCACAAGCATTCACCCAGCCATCCGGAATTGTGGCTATGTCTTGCTTAATATGCTGATTTCCTATGATCATCAGCTTCATCTAGTGGCCATAGTGCTTTTTTTAAAAAAAAAACAACCTAAAATAGGTCAATCAGGAAAATACCACATTATGGACACTATATAGAGCTGACGATCATAGAAAATTAAGTTATGGAGCAAAATATTGTCCAAATTTGTGATAGCTGGGCAAATGGCTTGTGACTATCCACAGATTTGTAATTGTAATTAGCAGCAGACTCCCCCCCCCCCCCCCCTAATATTTCATTGGTGACCCTGCGAATAACACACCTTTTGTGTTAGGGTGGCCATGCCTACTCCTCCACTGTATTTATGGAGGAACAGCGTTGTCACCCTAGAACAGGACTACAGGACTCCATAAGACAGGGGAGGTGTTCTATAGTCCACATAGACAGCCAGGAACAATGTAACTAAGAGCGCAGTACAGGAAGCTATAAGCTCACAATATTTCTGGCAGGATAAATAGGTATATTTTTGTAAATATCGAACAGATATAACAAAACGCCCCCAACTGTGTTATTAACAGACCAAAATGGTGCAAATAAAAGAAGAACATTGTTAGGGATTATATACACTTTAAGAAAAACGTGATGTTTCCATGTATTATAATGTTAGCGCTTACACAATGATGATGGTTTTAACAATTTCTTTTTTTTTACAGTCGTGGGCAAGATTTGGCGTTAGATCGCATTTTACTAAGACTGAGGGCAGCAGGATATAACGTTAATAATATAGACCCTGTAGATCTGCAGGAAGTAGTCATCGACAGTCCTTGGTCTCCACAAGCTAATGGGACCGAGGACACCGGTGCTTACCAGGCAGACGGGGAGGGCGCTGCTTACAGTCGTGAGCAAGTGTTGGCATTATATCGGATTTTACAAAAATGGATGTCAGCATCATACGCTAATAAAATAGATCCTGTAGATCTGCAGGAAGTAATCGTCGACAGTCCTTGGTCTCCACAAGCTAATGGGACCGAGGACACCGGTGCTTACCAGGCAGACGGGGGGGGCGCTGCTTATCAGGCAGACGGGGGCGCCGCTGCTGATCAGACCAGATCAGGTGGATTGTTCTCCAACTTGCTGCTGTCACTATTAGCAAGAGGAAGATCAAAGGACAACCCGGACCCCAAGAACCTAGAGGTAAAAGAATATGATCAGCCAGCGAGGCCTCCAGCTCCACACGGCGCTCAAGTTCCACCGGTGCGACCAGCTGCACCGGGAGGTCAAGTGCCAATGAGGCCTCCAGCTCCACATGGACCTCAAGTTCCGTTGGTGCGACCAGTTGCAAGAGGAGGTAAAGTGCCAGGGAGGCCTCCAGCTCCACACGGCACTCAAGTTCCACCGGTGCGACCAGCTGCACCGGGAGGTCAAGTGCCAAGGAGGCCTCCAGCTCCACATGGACCTCAAGTTCCGTTGCTGCGACCAGTAGCACCGGGAGGTCAAGTGCCAGGGAGGCCTCCAGCTCCACACGGCACTCAAGTTCCACCGGGGCGACCAGCTGCACCAAGAGGTCAAGTGCCAATGAGGCCTCCAGCTCCACATGGACCTCAAGTTCCGTTGGTGCGACCAGTTGCACCAGGAGGTAAAGTGCCAGGGAGGCCTCCAGCTCCACACGGCACTCAAGTTCCACCGGGGCGACCAGCTGCACCAAGAGGACAAGTGCCAATGAGGCCTCCAGCTCCACATGGACCTCAAGTTCAGCCGGTGCGACCAGCTGCACCGGGAGGTCAAGTGCCAGGGAGGCCTAAAGCTCCACATGGACCTCAAGTTCGGTTGGTGCGACCAGTTGCACCGGGAGGTCAAGTGCCAGGGAGGCCTCCAGCTCGACACGGAGCTCAAGTTCCACCGGAGCGACCAGCTGCACCAAGAGGACAAGTGCCAATGAGGCCTCCAGCTCCACATGGACCTCAAGTTCAGCCGGTGCGAACAGTTACACCGGGAGGTCAAGTGCCAGGGAGGCCTCCAGGTTTACGCAGACCTCAAGTTCCTCCGGTCCGAAAAGCTGCACCAGGGGGTCAAATGCCAATGGGCCCTCTAGCTCGACACGGACCTCAAGTTCCGCCAAGACGACCAGGTGCACCGGGGAGTCATGTACCAATGAGACCTCCAGCTCCATCTGGACATTTACCAGTGCGTCAACCTCCGCAGAGACCTCAAGTCCCACCGAAACATCCACCCATAGCGAAACCCAAAGTGAAGCCTAAGGCTCAGAAGAAGCATGCACAACCATCAAAGCCTAAAAAATCAATGTTTGGTGGTATGTTTAAAAAAAAGAGAAAGAGGTAGAGACTTTTCTGGTAGTGTCTGAGGCTGATGACACTAGGCTCTTCCCCCCCCCCCCTCTCTATATGGCAGGGCCTACTTCCCAAATCCCTTTATCACTTTTCAATTAAAGGAGAAGTGTAAAAAAGAGGAGACGCCGTGGGGAGGCAGGGGGACCAAGAGGAGACGCCGTGGGGAGGCAGGGGGACCAAGAGGAGACGCCGTGGGGAGGCAGGGGGACCAAGAGGAGACGCCGTGGGGAGGCAGGGGGACCAAGAGGAGACGCCGTGGGGAGGCAGGGGGACCAAGAGGAGACGCCGTGGGGAGGCAGGGGGACCAAGAGGAGACGCCGTGGGGAGGCAGGGGGACCAAGAGGAGACGCCGTGGGGAGGCAGGGGGACCAAGAGGAGACGCCGTGGGGAGGCAGGGGGACCAAGAGGAGACGCCGTGGGGAGGCAGGGGGACCAAGAGGAGACGCCGTGGGGAGGCAGGGGGACCAAGAGGAGACGCCGTGGGGAGGCAGGGGGACCAAGAGGAGACGCCGTGGGGAGGCAGGGGGACCAAGAGGAGACGCCGTGGGGAGGCAGGGGGACCAAGAGGAGACGCCGTGGGGAGGCAGGGGGACCAAGAGGAGACGCCGTGGGGAGGCAGGGGGACCAAGAGGAGACGCCGTGGGGAGGCAGGGGGACCAAGAGGAGACGCCGTGGGGAGGCAGGGGGACCAAGAGGAGACGCCGTGGGGAGGCAGGGGGACCAAGAGGAGACGCCGTGGGGAGGCAGGGGGACCAAGAGGAGACGCCGTGGGGAGGCAGGGGGACCAAGAGGAGACGCCGTGGGGAGGCAGGGGGACCAAGAGGAGACGCCGTGGGGAGGCAGGGGGACCAAGAGGAGACGCCGTGGGGAGGCAGGGGGACCAAGAGGAGACGCCGTGGGGAGGCAGGGGGACCAAGAGGAGACGCCGTGGGGAGGCAGGGGGACCAAGAGGAGACGCCGTGGGGAGGCAGGGGGACCAAGAGGAGACGCCGTGGGGAGGCAGGGGGACCAAGAGGAGACGCCGTGGGGAGGCAGGGGGACCAAGAGGAGACGCCGTGGGGAGGCAGGGGGACCAAGAGGAGACGCCGTGGGGAGGCAGGGGGACCAAGAGGAGACGCCGTGGGGAGGCAGGGGGACCAAGAGGAGACGCCGTGGGGAGGCAGGGGGACCAAGAGGAGACGCCGTGGGGAGGCAGGGGGACCAAGAGGAGACGCCGTGGGGAGGCAGGGGGACCAAGAGGAGACGCCGTGGGGAGGCAGGGGGACCAAGAGGAGACGCCGTGGGGAGGCAGGGGGACCAAGAGGAGACGCCGTGGGGAGGCAGGGGGACCAAGAGGAGACGCCGTGGGGAGGCAGGGGGACCAAGAGGAGACGCCGTGGGGAGGCAGGGGGACCAAGAGGAGACGCCGTGGGGAGGCAGGGGGACCAAGAGGAGACGCCGTGGGGAGGCAGGGGGACCAAGAGGAGACGCCGTGGGGAGGCAGGGGGACCAAGAGGAGACGCCGTGGGGAGGCAGGGGGACCAAGAGGAGACGCCGTGGGGAGGCAGGGGGACCAAGAGGAGACGCCGTGGGGAGGCAGGGGGACCAAGAGGAGACGCCGTGGGGAGGCAGGGGGACCAAGAGGAGACGCCGTGGGGAGGCAGGGGGACCAAGAGGAGACGCCGTGGGGAGGCAGGGGGACCAAGAGGAGACGCCGTGGGGAGGCAGGGGGACCAAGAGGAGACGCCGTGGGGAGGCAGGGGGACCAAGAGGAGACGCCGTGGGGAGGCAGGGGGACCAAGAGGAGACGCCGTGGGGAGGCAGGGGGACCAAGAGGAGACGCCGTGGGGGGGCAGGGGGACCAAGAGGAGACGCCGTGGGGGGGCAGGGGGACCAAGAGGAGACGCCGTGGGGGGGCAGGGGGACCAAGAGGAGACGCCGTGGGGGGGCAGGGGGACCAAGAGGAGACGCCGTGGGGGGGCAGGGGGACCAAGAGGAGACGCCGTGGGGGGGCAGGGGGACCAAGAGGAGACGCCGTGGGGGGGCAGGGGGACCAAGAGGAGACGCCGTGGGGGGGCAGGGGGACCAAGAGGAGACGCCGTGGGGGGGCAGGGGGACCAAGAGGAGACGCCGTGGGGGGGCAGGGGGACCAAGAGGAGACGCCGTGGGGGGGCAGGGGGACCAAGAGGAGACGCCGTGGGGGGGCAGGGGGACCAAGAGGAGACGCCGTGGGGGGGCAGGGGGACCAAGAGGAGACGCCGTGGGGGGCAGGGGGACCAAGAGGAGACGCCGTGGGGGGCAGGGGGACCAAGAGGAGACGCCGTGGGGGGGCAGGGGGACCAAGAGGAGACGCCGTGGGGGGGCAGGGGGACCAAGAGGAGACGCCGTGGGGGGGCAGGGGGACCAAGAGGAGACGCCGTGGGGGGCAGGGGGACCAAGAGGAGACGCCGTGGGGGGCAGGGGGACCAAGAGGAGACGCCGTGGGGGGCAGGGGGACCAAGAGGAGACGCCGTGGGGGGGGACAAGAGGGCACACCGTGGGTGGGGGACAGAGGCACACCGTGGGTGGGGGACAGAGGCACACCGTGGGTGGGGGACAGAGGCACACCGTGGGTGGGGGACAGAGGCACACCGTGGGTGGGGGACAGAGGCACACCGTGGGTGGGGGACAGAGGCACACCGTGGGTGGGGGACAGAGGCACACCGTGGGTGGGGGACAGAGGCACACCGTGGGTGGGGGACAGAGGCACACCGTGGGTGGGGGACAGAGGCACACCGTGGGTGGGGGACAGAGGCACACCGTGGGTGGGGGACAGAGGCACACCGTGGGTGGGGGACAGAGGCACACCGTGGGTGGGGGACAGAGGCACACCGTGGGTGGGGGACAGAGGCACACCGTGGGTGGGAGACAGAGGCACACCGTGGGTGGGAGACAGAGGCACACCGTGGGTGGGAGACAGAGGCACACCGTGGGTGGGAGACAGAGGCACACCGTGGGTGGGAGACAGAGGCACACCGTGGGTGGGAGACAGAGGCACACCGTGGGTGGGAGACAGAGGCACACCGTGGGTGGGGGACAGAGGCACACCGTGGGTGGGGGACAGAGGCACACCGTGGGTGGGGGACAGAGGCACACCGTGGGTGGGGGACAGAGGCACACCGTGGGTGGGTGACAGAGGCACACCGTGGGTGGGTGACAGAGGCACACCGTGGGTGGGGGACAGAGGGACTTTTTTCCTATTGGGGCTGTGCTTCAAAAGGGGTTTTGCCTTCCTCTGGATGACATTGTGGATTGTAAAATCCATGGAGTAAAAACATTGCCTTAGGGGGACTGGAAGAAATAATTTTCCAATTGGGGAAATGTTTGGAACGATTCTAATTTAGATCTATAGAAAAATGATCGACCAATCCAAATTCTATGTGAAGAATAGCTGGTTGTTAAGGAGTGGGCCAGGAAGCCAGCCACCGTGTCCTTAACAACTGATGACTCAGTTGTCAGAGGGTTTCCCCACTGACAATTGAAATGTAAACAAAAGAATGCCGGCAATGAAAAATTTGCGTGGAGGGTCCCTTCTAATCTATACCAGACGCTTATCCATACATGCAGCCCGGCAGTCCAGGAAAGGGGGTACGAGCTAGCACCACCCTCCTGAACCATACCAGGCCCCATGCTCCAAACATGAAGGGGGTGCTTTTGAGGCAGGGAGGGTCTGGTATGATTCAGGAGGGGGGGGGGGGGGGTGCTTGCTTGTCCCCTGCCCCTTTCCAGGCATGCCAGGCTGCATGCATGGATATATCATTGGCTCCCGCTGTCAATCAAATCCAATGTTCCGGCCCCGGGGGGCGGGGCCGAGTCTGGCTTTCTTTGTCTATAGACGCAAATGCTGGACTCGGGAGCGAGCCTGCAAGGCAAACCCCTGGGAGAGCACTTCCAGGGGGTTTCAGATGTAAGGATGAAGATGGCCATCACATTTTGAGAGACCCTAATCTGCAACGTTCAGTTTACAGTTTTTATAAAAGTGAAAAAAATAAATGAAACACACAAAAACACAAAAAAATATATAAAATAAAGCCAAAAATAGTTGGTTTTATTTTTCTTCTCCATCTCTATTGTTCTCTCGCTTATGTTCGCTCTCTACTGTCCGCTCACTATTGTTCTATATCTATTGTTCTCTCTCTGTTTTTTTTTACTGTGTTTTATTGTATTTGCTTTGCAGGCATGGTATGTCTTACTGTTATACTGTAATGTTACTTTGTTTTATTGTTAACCATCACTTGCTTAGCAGGTACGCCATTTAGCTGCAGCACTGATTTATTTATCTTGACAGCAACAGCATTTGCTCCCACAATACTGACTCCAGCACTGTCGGAGGTGATTTCACCACCAGTTAAAAAAAAAAAAAAAAAAAAAGAGCATGTATGCCGAAGCATGGGAGCAGGGGTGGAGGAGCGATTTGCTCCTAACATTAGGGGCGGATTGCCCCCATGCTTTGACATATTTTTTTTAGGCACAGATTGCTTAAAAATGTTTTATTTTTACTATGTTTTATTGTATTTGCTTTGCAGGTATGGTATGTCTTACTGTTATACTGTAATGTTGCATTGTTTTATTGTTAACCATCATTTGCTTAGCAGGTACGCCATTCAGCTGCAGCACTGATTTATTTATCTTGACAGCAACAGCCAGTGGCGGAATTACCAGGGTTGCACCAGTCGCATTTGCGACTGGGCCCTCTGGTTCCGCCACTGTAGGGGGGCCCGCCGCCTGGGAGATAGTACAGTAGTGTACACTCACGGTGTAGACTACAGTCATTCACGAGGAGTCCGCTCCGCCCATCCTCTCCGGCCGCTCCGCCCATCCTCCCTGGCCGCTCCACCCATCCTCCCTGAGCGCACTCACGGGCACACTGCACAGGCTCCGCCCATCCTCTTCACCCAACCTCTCATCCCGCACTCAGGGGCACAGTTCCTACCTGTTTCGCCCATCCTCTCTGCCCATACTCTCTGCCTGCACTCGCGGGCACAGTCCCCGCCCACTCCGCCCATCTTCTTCAGCTGCGCCTGCACTCACAGGCCCTGCCTATCCTCTCTGCTTGCCCAAGCAAGACCCAGCAAGGAGGGGGAACCAAGTGATCTGCAAGCAAGTGGCACCCATCCCTCTATATCAACACTGCCACTGATCCCCACACCACCACTACTGCTCCGATTCCCCCCCACACCACCACTACTGCCACTGATCCCCACACCACCACTACTGCCACTGATACCGCCCCACACCACTACTGTCACTGATACCACCACTGCCACTGATCCCCCATCACTACTGCCACTGATACCCTGAACCCCCCCACACCACCACCACTGCTGCCACTGATCCACCCCACCATGACCACTACTGCCACTGATCCCATCCCTCTCCCTACCACTCATCCCACCCCCCCAAGCACCACCCTCGCCACGGATCCCATCCTCCCACCACCGCTGCCACTCATGTCATCCAATGCCCACCACCGCTGCCACTCATCCCATCCAATCCCCCCCCTTCCACTAACACTCATCCCACCCTCCTCCAACCATCACCCTTGCCACTGATCCCATTCCCCCCACCACCTCTGCCACTCATCCCATTCAATCCCCCCTACCACTGATTTCCCCCCCCCCCCAACCACAACCCTTGCCACTGGTCCCATCCCTCCTCACCGCTGCCACTCATCCCATCCCCCTACCACCACACCGCTGCCACTGATCCCATCCCCACCCAACCACCACTGCTGTCACTGATCCCATCCCCCCACTGCTGCGCCACTCATCCCATCCCCCACCACCGATGCCACTGATCCTATCCCTCCCCAACCACCACTGATGCCATCCCCCACCAACACCGCTGCCACTCATCCCAGGGGCGTAACTACAGGGGTCACAATTGCAATAGCACACACACGTTGCCCCTGAACACCTGGATGGGGGGGGTATTTGGAGGAACAAATCCCCTCCATTTTTCTGCTGCAGCCACTAAAAATCTGCTTCTCCTCCTCTCCCTCTGATAGGCATTCAGTGGCTGCAGGAGGAAAATGGAGGGGATTTGTTCCCCCTCCTATCCAGATCCTGCTGCCCCTGGGATCAGTGGGAAGAGCCCTGGCTGGAGGTCAGTGGGTCCCTCCATGGTTTCTTGCACCGGGGCCCCGAAGGTTCTAGTTACGCCACTGGCAACAGCGTTTGCTCCCACGATACGTAAAGCTGTGACTCCAGCACTGTCGGAGGTGATTTTACCACCACAGATAGATAAGCACCTGAACGACCACAACATAGAGGGATATACAATGTAATACTGACATATAATCCCACACATAGGTTGGACTTGATGGACTTGTGTGTCTTTTTTTAACCTCACCTACTATGTAATTATGCCCAGTTCTTCTGCATTTTTGTTTAAATGAATCAGCATTACATATGGGGTCTATTTATAAAAAAAAAAAAAAAAAAAAATTTTATTCACCATGTGAATGTCCCAGCCATCGCAAATGATCCCTGTGATGTGTAATGTTTTTTTCCAGGACCATCAGCTCCATCTAGTGACCATAATGCTGTATTTTCCTCATTGCGGCATTCAGAAAAAAAAAAAAAAAAAAAAAACCAATAAGGCCACTAGATGGTGCTGATGAGTTTAGGAAACAAACATATTAGACACATTAAGGGAGTTATTCGTGAATGCTGATCACATAGCGAATGTATAAAGACCCCCCATGGTGTGCAAAAACATTCCATTTGAACATGAAAATTGGTCTGGAGGCTGAATCGGCAGGTGAATTTACCAACTCAGCCCTAGGGGGTGTTGAAATTAATTGTCGAATCGATGCATCGAGATTCGACCGTCCACGATGACGCATCGATGCTATAGCTTTAACCGGTTCCCGACCGGCGCACGCCGATGTACGTCGGCAGAATGGCACAGCTAGGCAAAAGGGCGTACCTGCAAGTCCCTTTGAAATTGCCGCCGTGCCATCGCGCGGGCGCCGGCCGGGAGCTCCGCGAGTTGGGTGGCGGGTCCCGCGGACTCCATCGCCGTGGGGATACCTGTGATCGTCTCACAGAGAGGAAGAACAGGGAGATGCTAAGGTAAACAAGCATCTCCCTGTTCTGCCTAGTGACACGGTCACTGATTTCTGATCCCCATCATCGGGAGCAAAGATCAGTGTGTGCCACAGCTAGCCCATCCCCCCTACAGTTAGAACACATTCCTAGGAAACATTTAACCCCTACAGCGCCACCTAGTGTTAACCCCTTCACTGCCAGTCACATTTACACAGGAATCAATGCGGTTTTAATCGCACTGATCGCTGTATAAATATGAATGGTCCCAAAATCATGCCAAAATTGTCCGACGTGTCCGCCATAATGTCGCAGTCACGATTAAAAAAAAAAAAAAAAAAAATATCGCTGACCGCCGCCACTACTAGTAAACAAAAAAAAAATAATAAAAATGCCATAAAACTATCCCCTATTTTGTAAATGTTATAACTTTTGCGCAAACCAATCAATAAATGCTTATTGCGATTTTTTTTACCAAAAATATGTAGAAGAAGAATACGTATCGGCCTAAACTGAGGAAAAAAAAATGTTTTTTATATATTTTTGAGGGATATTTATTATAGCAAAAAATAATGAGTTTTTTTCAAAATTGTCACTCTTTTTTTGTTTATAGCGCAAAAAATAAAAACCGCAGAGGTGATCAAATACCACCAAAAGAAAGCTCTATTTGTGGGAAAAAAAGGACGCCAATTTTGTTTGGGAGCCACGTCGCACGACCGCGCAATTGTCAGTTAAAGCGACGCAGTGCCAAATCGCAAAACGTGCTCTGGTCAGGAAGGGGGTAACTTCTTCTGGGGCTGAAGTGGTTAAGAAATCGATTGAGGATCAAGTCATCCTCACGCCGTGCTGCCGCACCACGCCCTGCCTCCGAGTGGAGCCGAAATCAGCCGAAGTTTCTGCGCCGTGTCGCGAGGAGAGGAGGTCTTTCATCAATCCCCTTCCCTCATCATCCCACCCCCTCACTAGCCAATAGAAAGTGATCCCAGGCGGCGGATTGCGGACGTGAGGAGCCACGCTGTGTGCACGTTGGCAGGAACATGGAGCGCCGGGGCCGGAGCTTGTGGTGGCTGGAGCTGTCCCTGCTGCTGGTTGGAGTGTCCGCGGCCGGCTTATGGAGCTCCAAGGAGGAGAGTGGAGCCATCAGTGCTTTTGGTCCCGGAAAGGTTCAGGGCGGCTGTGGCGTATCCAGCCAGAGGTGTGATGTCATGGATTCCTATTTCCCCATCCCCGGACTCTTCCATTCTCTCTCCATGGATTTCACCATCTTTTAATTCTTATCCCTTGACCCCTCCATCCTTCAGTTCTATCCCCGGACTCTTCCATCCTTTAGTTCCCATCTTCAGACTACTCCGTTCCTTCCTTTCCTATTCATGGATTCCTCCTTCCCTATCTGCAGACTACTTCATCCTCCCTTTCCTATTCATGGATTCCATCTTCCCTATCTCCAGACTACTCCATCCTTCCTTTCCTATTCATGGATTCCTCCTTCCCTATCTCCAGACTACTTCATCCTTCCTTTCCTATTCATGGATTCCTCCTTCCCTATCTCCAGACTACTCCATCCTTCCTTTCCTATTCATGGATTCCTCCTTCCCTATCTCCAGACTACTCCATCCTTCCTTTCCTATTCATGGATTCCTCCTTCCCTATCTCCAGACTACTCCATCCTTCCTTTCCTATTCATGGATTCCTCCTTCCCTATCTCCAGACTGCTCCATCATTCCTTTCCTATTCATGGATTCCTCCTTCCCTATCTCCAGAACTACTCCATTCCTTCCTTTCCTATTCATGGATTCCTCCTTCCTTATCTCCAGACTACTCCATCTTTTCTTTCCTATTCATGGATTCCTCCTTCCTTATCTCCAGACTACTTCATCCTTCCTTTCCTATTCATGGATTCCTCCTTCCCTATCTCCAGACTGCTCCATCCTTCCTTTCCTATTCATGGATTCCTCCTTCCCTATCTCCAGACTACTCCATCCTTCCTTTCCTATTCATGGATTCCTCCTTCCCTATCTCCAGACTGCTCCATCATTCCTTTCCTATTCATGGATTCCTCCTTCCCTATCTCCAGAACTACTCCATTCCTTCCTTTCCTATTCATGGATTCCTCCTTCCTTATCTCCAGACTACTCCATCTTTTCTTTCCTATTCATGGATTCCTCCTTCCCTATCTCCAGGCTACTCCATCCTTCCTTTCCTATTCATGGATTCCTCCTTCCCTATCTCCAGACTGCTCCATCCTTCCTTTCCTATTCATGGATTCCTCCTTCCCTATCTCCAGACTGCTCCATCCTTCCTTTCCTATTCATGGATTCCTCCTTCCCTATCTCCAGACTACTTCATCCTTCCTTTCCTATTCATGGATTCCTCCTTCCCTATCTCCAGACTGCTCCATCCTTCCTTTCCTATTCATGGATTCCTCCTTCCCTATCTCCAGACTGCTCCATCCTTCCTTTCCTATTCATGGATTCCTCCTTCCCTATCTCCAGACTACTCCATCCTTCCTTTCCTATTCATGGATTCCTCCTTCCCTATCTCCAGACTACTCCATCCTTCCTTTCCTATTCATGGATTCCTCCTTCCCTATCTCCAGACTGCTCCATCATTCCTTTCCTATTCATGGATTCCTCCTTCCCTATCTCCAGAACTACTCCATTCCTTCCTTTCCTATTCATGGATTCCTCCTTCCTTATCTCCAGACTACTCCATCTTTTCTTTCCTATTCATGGATTCCTCCTTCCCTATCTCCAGGCTACTCCATCCTTCCTTTCCTATTCATGGATTCCTCCTTCCCTATCTCCAGACTACTTCATCCTTCCTTTCCTATTCATGGATTCCTCCTTCCCTATCTCCAGACTGCTCCATCCTTCCTTTCCTATTCATGGATTCCTCCTTCCCTATCTCCAGACTACTTCATCCTTCCTTTCCTATTCATGGATTCCTCCTTCCCTATCTCCAGACTGCTCCATCCTTCCTTTCCTATTCATGGATTCCTCCTTCCCTATCTCCAGAACTACTCCATTCCTTCCTTTCCTATTCATGGATTCCTCCTTCCCTATCTCCAGACTGCTCCATCCTTCCTTTCCTATTCATGGATTCCTCCTTCCCTATCTCCAGACTACTTCATCCTTCCTTTCCTATTCATGGATTCCTCCTTCCCTATCTCCAGACTACTCCATCCTTCCTTTCCTATTCATGGATTCCTCCTTCCCTATCTCCAGACTACTTCATCCTTCCTTTCCTATTCATGGATTCCTCCTTCCCTATCTCCAGACTGCTCCATCCTTCCTTTCCTATTCATGGATTCCTCCTTCCCTATCTCCAGAACTACTCCATTCCTTCCTTTCCTATTCATGGATTCCTCCTTCCTTATCTCCAGACTACTCCATCTTTTCTTTCCTATTCATGGATTCCTCCTTCCCTATCTCCAGGCTACTCCATCCTTCCTTTCCTATTCATGGATTCCTCCTTCCCTATCTGCAGACTACTTCATCCTTCCTTTCCTATTCATGGATTCCTCCTTCCCTATCTGCAGACTACTTCATCCTTCCTTTCCTATTCATGGATTCCTCCTTCCCTATCTCCAGAACTACTCCATTCCTTCCTTTCCTATTCATGGATTCCTCCTTCCCTATCTCCAGACTGCTCCATCCTTCCTTTCCTATTCATGGATTCCTCCTTCCCTATCTCCAGAACTACTCCATTCCTTCCTTTCCTATTCATGGATTCCTCCTTCCCTATCTCCAGACTGCTCCATCCTTCCTTTCCTATTCATGGATTCCTCCTTCCCCATCTCCAGACTGCTCCATCCTTCCTTTCCTATTCATGGATTCCTCCTTCCTTATCTCCAGACTACTTCATCCTTCCTTTCCTATTCATGGATTCCTCCTTCCCTATCTCCAGAACTACTCCATTCCTTCCTTTCCTATTCATGGATTCCTCCTTCCCTATCTCCAGACTACTCCATCTTTTCTTTCCTATTCATGGATTCCTCCTTCCCTATCTCCAGGCTACTCCATCCTTCCTTTCCTATTCATGGATTCCTCCTTCCCTATCTCCAGACTACTCCATCCTTCCTTTCCTATTCATGGATTCCTCCTTCCCTATCTCCAGACTACTCCATCCTTCCTTTCCTATTCATGGATTCCTCCTTCCCTATCTCCAGACTGCTCCATCCTTCCTTCCCTATTCATGGATTCCTCCTTCCCTATCTCCAGACTGCTCCATCCTTCCTTTCCTATTCATGGATTCCTCCTTCCCTATCTCCAGACTGCTCCATCCTTCCTTTCCTATTCATGGATTCCTCCTTCCCTATCTCCAGACTGCTCCATCCTTCCTTTCCTATTCATGGATTCCTCCTTCCCTATCTCCAGACTACTTCATCCTTCCTTTCCTATTCATGGATTCCTCCTTCCTTATCTCCAGACTACTCCATCTTTTCTTTCCTATTCATGGATTCCTCCTTCCCTATCTCCAGACTGCTCCATCCTTCCTTTCCTATTCATGGATTCCTCCTTCCCTATCTCCAGTCTACTCCATCCTTCCTTTCCTATTCATGGATTCCTCCTTCCCTATCTCCAGACTGCTCCATCCTTCCTTTCCTATTCATGGATTCCTCCTTCCCTATCTCCAGACTGCTCCATCCTTCCTTTCCTATTCATGGATTCCTCCTTCCCTATCTCCAGACTACTTCATCCTTCCTTTCCTATTCATGGATTCCTCCTTCCCTATCTGCAGACTACTCTATCTTTCTAATCGTGATGCATCGCGGAATCAAATCGTTGACATGATAATCGAATCGAACCGTGAGATCACCAAAGATGCGCACCCCTACTCAGCCCCCCACACATGTATACTCCTTATGCATGAGAACAATTTCACATTTTAGCTATAGGCCTATTGATTCAGTCTGTGGGAACTGGGATCAGTCTGTGCGAGCCAATCTACCTTACATAGCAGGAAACATCTAACAGGGGCTCTAATCCTTCTCCACTCCTTCAGAGTCCCCCCCCTGCTCACATCAGGGACCCCTTCAGAGTCCCCCCCCCTGCTCACATCAGGGACCCCTTCAGAGCCCCCCCCCTCACATCAGGGACCCCTTCAGAGCCCCCCTGCCCTCACATCAGGGACCCCTTCAGAGCCCCCCTGCCCTCACATCAGGGACCCCTTCAGAGTCCCCCCCCCACACAGGGACCCCTTCAGAGTCCCCCCCACCCACAGGGACCCCTTCAGAGTCCCCCCCCACCCACAGGGACCCCTTCAGAGTCCCCCCCCACCCACAGGGACCCCTTCAGAGTCCCCCCCCACCCACAGGGACCCCTTCAGAGTCCCCCCCCACCCACAGGGACCCCTTCAGAGTCCCCCCCCACAGGGACCCCTTCAGAGTCGCCCCCCACCCACAGGGACCCCTTCAGAGTCGCCCCCCACCCACAGGGACCCCTTCAGAGTCGCCCCCCCACCCACAGGGACCCCTTCAGAGTCGCCCCCCCACCCACAGGGACCCCTTCAGAGTCGCCCCCCCACCCACAGGGACCCCTTCAGAGTCGCCCCCCCACCCACAGGGACCCCTTCAGAGTCCCCCCCCACCCACAGGGACCCCTTCAGAGTCCCCCCCCCACCCACAGGGACCCCTTCAGAGTCCCCCCCCCACCCACAGGGACCCCTTCAGAGTCCCCCCCCCACCCACAGGGACCCCTTCAGAGTCCCCCCCCCACCCACAGGGACCCCTTCAGAGTCCCCCCCACCCACATCAGGGACCCCTTCAGAGTCCCCCCCACCCACATCAGGGACCCCTTCAGAGTCCCCCCCACCCACATCAGGGACCCCTTCAGAGTCCCCCCCACCCACATCAGGGACCCCTTCAGAGTCCCCCCCACCCACATCAGGGACCCCTTCAGAGTCCCCCCCACCCACATCAGGGACCCCTTCAGAGTCCCCCCCACCCACATCAGGGACCCCTTCAGAGTCCCCCCCACCCACATCAGGGACCCCTTCAGAGTCCCCCCCACCCACATCAGGGACCCCTTCAGAGTCCCCCCCACCCACATCAGGGACCCCTTCAGAGTCCCCCCCACCCACATCAGGGACCCCTTCAGAGTCCCCCCCACCCACATCAGGGACCCCTTCAGAGTCCCCCCCACCCACATCAGGGACCCCTTCAGAGTCCCCCCCACCCACATCAGGGACCCCTTCAGAGTCCCCCCCACCCACATCAGGGACCCCTTCAGAGTCCCCCCCACCCACATCAGGGACCCCTTCAGAGTCCCCCCCACCCACATCAGGGACCCCTTCAGAGTCCCCCCCACCCACATCAGGGACCCCTTCAGAGTCCCCCCCACCCACATCAGGGACCCCTTCAGAGTCCCCCCCACCCACATCAGGGACCCCTTCAGAGTCCCCCCCACCCACATCAGGGACCCCTTCAGAGTCCCCCCCACCCACATCAGGGACCCCTTCAGAGTCCCCCCCACCCACATCAGGGACCCCTTCAGAGTCCCCCCCACCCACATCAGGGACCCCTTCAGAGTCCCCCCCACCCACATCAGGGACCCCTTCAGAGTCCCCCCCACCCACATCAGGGACCCCTTCAGAGTCCCCCCCACCCACATCAGGGACCCCTTCAGAGTCCCCCCCACCCACATCAGGGACCCCTTCAGAGTCCCCCCCACCCACATCAGGGACCCCTTCAGAGTCCCCCCCACCCACATCAGGGACCCCTTCAGAGTCCCCCCCACCCACATCAGGGACCCCTTCAGAGTCCCCCCCACCCACATCAGGGACCCCTTCAGAGTCCCCCCCACCCACATCAGGGACCCCTTCAGAGTCCCCCCCACCCACATCAGGGACCCCTTCAGAGTCCCCCCCACCCACATCAGGGACCCCTTCAGAGTCCCCCCCACCCACATCAGGGACCCCTTCAGAGTCCCCCCCACCCACATCAGGGACCCCTTCAGAGTCCCCCCCACCCACATCAGGGACCCCTTCAGAGTCCCCCCCACCCACATCAGGGACCCCTTCAGAGTCCCCCCCACCCACATCAGGGACCCCTTCAGAGTCCCCCCCCCCCACATCAGGGACCCCTTCAGAGTCCCCCCCCCCACATCAGGGACCCCTTCAGAGTCCCCCCCCCCCACATCAGGGACCCCTTCAGAGTCCCCCCCCCCCACATCAGGGACCCCTTCAGAGTCCCCCCCCCCCCACATCAGGGACCCCTTCAGAGTCCCCCCCCCCCCACATCAGGGACCCCTTCAGAGTCCCCCCCACCCACATCAGGGACCCCTTCAGAGTCCCCCCCACCCACATCAGGGACCCCTTCAGAGTCCCCCCCACCCACATCAGGGACCCCTTCAGAGTCCCCCCCACCCACATCAGGGACCCCTTCAGAGTCCCCCCCACCCACATCAGGGACCCCTTCAGAGTCCCCCCCACCCACATCAGGGACCCCTTCAGAGTCCCCCCCCCCTCACATCAGGGACCCCATAAGAGACCCCCACCATATATCTCCTGAATAATAATAATATATAAATAATAAATATCAAATGTAAAATTATTTAAAAAAAAAAAACTAAATAAAATAAATATTTGTAGAAATCACTAAGAATAAAAAGACATCAGATAATTAGGATGGGATCTCACCTCCGGTGGTGTCGGGGGGTCGGTGGGGCCCCATGGTCGGCCGATCTGTGGGTGGGATGATCGGGGGGTCGGTGGGGTGATGAGTAGGCGGGTTGGTCGGGCGGTAGGTGGTCGGGATGCTGTCGGGTCCCCGGATCGGTGACATTGTCGGTGGTGTTGTAGATCGGGCAGCCGGTGGCGGTGGTGTTGTAGATCAGTACGATGGTCGGTAGGCCGGTGGTGTAGGTCGGTAGGTCGGTGGTGTTGTAGATCAGTACGATGGTCGGTAGGCCGGTGGTGTAGGTCGGTAGGTCGGTGGTGTTGTCGGTCGGTACGGTGACGTTCCCCTCCTCCGTCTCCGGGCTCCGGCAGCTCCGTACCAATAACATGAAGGCGGCTGCCCAGAAGAACGTGATCCGGGCCTTGGCGGACATCTCCCATCTTCCTCGGACGGAGATCACCGATCTTCCCCGCACATCTCCGGTGTCACTCCGGGGCCTTTCCCTGACAATGCGGAGAACACCTGGCTCTGACTGGCGGCGCTCTCCTCCAATGGGCGGCCTGGGGGGGGAGGGACTGCATCAGAGCGCGAAGGCCCTGACGTCATGTCCGGTCCAATCGGAAGTCAGGAAAGGGAGGAGGGAGGGATGACGAAGGTGGAGCCCGCCCACTCAGGGCTAGAGGCGGGGCTGTCATACTGTTCATAAAACTAGATCGATATTGCTGCTCCCTTGGTGCTGCAATAATTCTGAAAATGCTCGTCGCCTGGCTGTCTTACTGTTTATATATTGTAATAAAGTATATCTTGCAACAAAAAAAAATTGTCCCTTGGTCTAGGAATTATTATGAAAATGCTGGTTGCCTGGCTATCAACACCATTCATGTAATTTATATATTTTTTTAAAAGTATATCTTTCAATAAAGAAGAATACCGGTCCCATGGTATGAGAATTATTTGAAAATGCTGATAGCCTGGCTGTCACCCCATTCATATAATCTATATATTATTAAACTATATATTTCAATAATAAAAGAAAACAAGTTCCTTGGAATGGGAATTATCCTGTAAATGCTGTTTGCCTGGCTGTCTTACCAGTCCCTTACTGCTGGCTAAAATTGCTAGAAGCATGGCTGTCATGCAGGTTCCCTGGTGCTGGCCTCATTCTGAAAATGCTGGTTGCCTGGCTGTCATCCTGTTCCTATATTTTATATATTGATAAATGATATATTTTCAATAAGAATAAAAACTGGTCTTGGTATGGGAATTCATCTGAAAATGCTGGTTATCTGGCTGTCCTATTGATTTGATACTACAGGCTTCCTCCCAGCTGGTGACCTGGCTTTTATGCCGGTTCCCCTGATTCTGCTGGTTGCCTGGCTGTCATACCATTCATATACTTTATATATTAATAAAGTATGTCTTTCAATAAAAAAGAAAACTAGTCCTTTGGAATGGGAGTTATTCTGAAAATGTTGTTCGCCTGGCTGTCCTATAGGTCCCTTACTCCTGGCTATAATTGCTGGAGGCGGCTGTCATGCAGGTTCCCTGGTTCTGACCTCATTCTGATAATGCTAGTTGCCTGGCTGCCACACCAGTCCCTTACTGCTAGAGGCGTGGCTGTCATGCAGGTTCCCCGGGACTGTCCTGAATGTAAAAATGCTGGTTGCCTGGCTGATCCCCTACTACGAGAGCTTCCTAAAAAAAAAAAAAAAACCTAGTGACCTGACTTTTACTCCAGTCCCCCTGATTCTGGCCTTCCACAATGCTGGTTGCCTGGCTGTCATACTGGTCCCCCTGGTTCCAGCCTCATTCATGAAAACGCTGGGTGACAACACCCTCCCCCATCTCCCAATGGTTCTCCCGCGTTGTCACCCGGGTCACATGGGCTTCCGATGGAGGCTACGAGTGGCTGTTTCAGCACACATTTTAGGCATGGTCCGCTGTGGTCACCCTGGGAAATGCCAGGCAGCCATCGCTGGAATGCATGCAGGAGGGAAGTGGTTGCAAAGAAGCCACAGAAGACCAGCAGCCACTGAGAAGTAACAAAGGATGACAAAATATGAAACTAATGGTTTTATGTAAGCTGTACTTTTGCAGATCAGCTCCTCCCCCTTCCAGATGGCACTGGGCAGATCAGCTCCTCCCCCTTCCAGATGGCACTGGGCAGCTCAGCTCCTCCCCCTTCCAGGTGGCACTGGGCAGATCAGCTACTCCCCCTTCCAGATGGCAGTGGGCAGTTCAGCTCCTCCCCTTCCAGATGGCACTGGGCAGATCAGCTCCTCCCCTTCCAGATGGCACTGGGCAGTTCAGCTCCTCCCAGCGCTCTTTTTGCCAACAACCACTCCAATCAGTAACTGGGCATTGCTGGGAGAAAGAACATGGTTAGCAGAGCTGCTAAATCACTGCTGTAGGGAGGAGCAGGGCGAGCTGATCTGTTGGGAGCAGCTTTAGTGCATCTGATGTGATCTTTGAGGAGGAATTGCTCCACTGTAAATGCAGCAACAGAGGTCACTGAGGGCTGACAACAATTAGGACACATGACAAGGGCTCCATATAGGGTTGCCACCTCATCCCTTTAAAACCGAACACATATTAATTACACAAGTTCTGTGGGTGATTGAAGTGATAATTAAACTCACTTGGTGCCTTATCTGCATTAAATTAGCCTCAGAACCTGTGTCATTCATATGTGTTCGGGTTTAAAGGGATGAGGTGGCAACCCTAGCTCCATACCTTCTCCATCCTGTCCACAACTAGAAAACAAGTTTTGTCCGGAGTTGGGATTTATGTAAACCCTGAATAGGGAAGTGTAATAATGTGTCATGATTATTGGTGGATCATTTATCTCTAACATACCTGTCGTTGTCCATTGGAACTTTGCACAGCGGTCCATCTGAGGCCATCATTACTGAAGCTGAGAGAGAACTCCGTGATGTACATGGAGGAGAACGAACGGGCACCTTGTATCATTATTCCGGTCACCTTCATTTCACGGCCAAGATCTATCTGGAACCATTCACCGGGTCCGTCTGCCTGTGGACAAATATAAAACCATGTAGTGTGGGGGGTGCGGTGTCCCCGGGCGCGACATTACTGCGGTCAAGCCAGCCTTGGTTTGAAAATACAGGGTCTAGCCAGCCACCAAAAAATAAACCTGTGCGCCTATTACAATGACTACGGTAATTTCAGTAACAGCAAAGAGAGAACTAGCTGGAGTTGCCCATATCTGTCTGTCTTTATTTCTCTCTCTCTCTTGAATACTTAATTATTATTATTATTATTTCTCTCACGCTTTTTCTTTATTTTTTTTCTTCTCTTTTTCTTTATTATTTTTTATTTATGTATTTATTTCTCACTTTCTTTCCCTCACTCTCTCTTTTTTTTGCTTTCTCTCTCTCTCTCTCTTTCATTACAGTACAGACCCCCCCACTACAGACCCCCGCTACAGTGCAGACCCCCCACTACAGTACAGACCCCTCCACTACAGACCCCCGCTACAGTGCAGACCCCCCACTACAGTACAGACCCCCCCACTACAGACCCCAGCTACAGTGCAGACCCCCCACTACAGTACAGACCCCCCACTACAGACCCCAGCTACAGTGCAGACCCCCCCCCCACTACAGTACAGACCCCCCCACTACAGACCCCCGCTACAGTGCAGACCCCCCACTACAGTACAGACCCCCCCCACTACAGACCCCCGCTACAGTGCAGACCCCCCCACCACAGACCCCCGCTACAGTGCAGACCCCCCACTACAGTACAGACCCCCCCACTACAGACCCCCGCTACAGTGCAGACCCCCCCCACTACAGTACAGACCCCCCCACTACAGACCCCAGCTACAGTGCAGACCCCCCACTACAATACAGACCCCCCACTACAGACCCCCGCTACAGTGCAGACCCCCCACTACAGTACAGACCCCCCCACTACAGACCCCCGCTACAGTGCAGACCCCCCCACTACAGTACAGACCCCCCACTACAGACCCCCGCTACAGTGCAGACCCCCCCACTACAGACCCCAGCTACAGTGCAGACCCCCCCACTACAGTACAGACCCCCCCACTACAGACCCCGCTACAGTGCAGACCCCCCAGAAGGGAAGTCGCGGAGTGTGTGTCTTGTGCGTTGGCACAGTGCACACACCTGTTATGGGCAGCCTTGCAGTTACGAAATGACCGGACACACTGAATTCACATCAGTACTGCCGGTCATTAAAGGTTTCCATCTGAGTCGGGTGTCCGGGTTCCAGGGCACCCGACTCCAAACCTGGGCTGTCGGGGGGGAAAACCCGGTGTTCTGCTGAGAAAGTTCCCCTCGGCGGATAAGGACCCCCCTCTACTGCGCAGGATGAGCCGGCGGAAATAGCCGAAGCCAAATAGTTGTAGATCAGCTGTACACGGCGCCTGTAAGAGGGCCCCTCGCGGGTTCGCTTCGCTCGCCATGCTTCGGGCACGTCCTCGCTTCGCTTGGCTTTTTTTTATTCTCCCTCTAGGTCCACTTGGATGGTGGGGCTTGAACCTGGACCTAGGGCGCAGGCGCCGTGTACAGCTGATTGAAGTTTTTCAGCTTCGGCTATCTTCGGCAGCTCATAGTAGTTTGTACTGCCTGTGCAGTACAGGGGGGTCCTTATCCGCCGGGGGAACTTTCTCGGCAAGACACCGGAAGGGTGGCAACCCTACAGGTATGTAATCTCGGTCATTACATTTTAGTTGATTAAATCTACTATAAATTTAGTCGAGTAAAATCTTATGTTATTTAGTATACTAAAACTAAAACAATTCAGATGACTAAAATATGACTAAAACGAAATGACAATTAAAAGTAGATCAAAATTTGCGGTCAAAATGGTATTGAAAAATGTAAAAAAAAATTATTAAAAAAAAAAAAAAGGCAAGAAAAACAAAGGGTAACATTTTCATAGCAGTAAATCAGCCAATTCTACAGAAATTCAACAGATAGAATAAGTTCAGCCTCATCATCCCGGATCATCCCAGCTAAGACCTGTCCTAGGATGCTAATGTGACTTACATGCATATACAGCTGGACCTGCTAATAACCTTAATACAGTTTATATGCTCACATGTGAGAGATAAAAGCAAAGTTATTTACTGTGACTTTATATATGGATGTCATATAATAGTTGTATATTTGTGTTCACAGAAGCAAACCAGAAAGACTCTCAGGAGTTTTGCCCAGTAACAGAAAATCTCACACTGAGCAAGAGTCTTGGCCAATCACAGCCAATCTCACACTGAGCAAGGAGTCTTGGCCAATCACAGCCAATCTCACACTGAGCAAGGAGTCTTGGCCAATCACAGCCAGCCTTACACCTATTATTTTGTCTACAAATCACCCAGCACATGTTAGATCTCATTTTATCAGAGAGAGGGGACCTGAGCAGATTGGAGATCCAGTCAGAGTTCAGTTTTATGGAAGTAAGTGGCCAAAATAGGTATTTGATCCAGTTATTTGTGTTACTATTGTTATAGAATGTGATTAGAACTGTATACTGAACTAGTTATGTATTCCCTTGTAGTTC
This sequence comes from Lithobates septentrionalis, assembly GCA_037952835.1. Lineage (NCBI taxonomy): Eukaryota > Metazoa > Chordata > Amphibia > Anura > Ranidae > Lithobates > Lithobates septentrionalis. Next base: position 63,669 of record JBBDGP010004161.1, on the reverse strand, counting down.
CATCAAGCAGACAAACGTTTAACCACTTACCAACCGGCCCATAGCCGAATGACGGCTGCAGGGCGGTTGGATAACTCTGGGAGGGCGTACTATGACGTCCTCCCAGAATTCCCCTCTCGCACGCCCCCTGGGGCGCGCACCCGAACCCATCCGTGACCGCCGGGTCCTGGTGAATGGCCGCTGATCGCGGCCGTTTACCATGTGATCGTGCCATCAAATGATGGCGCGATCACATGTAAACAGACCGGCGTCATCTGATGACGCCGGTTCCTCTCCTCCCCTCCTCTGTACTGATCGGTACACAGTGAGTGGGGAGGGGGATGGATGGATGTCTGCAGCGCTGTGGGCTGTATGTGTAGTGCCCACAGTGCTGCACAGAGACATCCATCCATCCATCCCGCAAAACTCTGCAATGCCCCCGCAAAACTCTGCAATGCCCCCGCAGTACTCTGCAATGCCCCCGCAATACTCTGCAATGCCCCCCGCAATACTCTGCAATGCCCCCCGCAGTACTCTGCAATGCCCCCGCAATACTCTGCAATGCCCCCGCAATACTCTGCAATGCCCCCGCAGTACTCTGCAATGCCCCCGCAATACTCTGCAATGCCCCCGCAGTACTCTGCAATGCCCCCGCAGTACTCTGCAATGCCCCCGCAGTACTCTGCAATGCCCCCGCAGTACTCTGCAATGCCCCCGCAGTACTCTGCAATGCCCCCGCAGTACTCTGCAATGCCCCCGCAGTACTCTGCAATGCCCCCGCAGTACTCTGCAATGCTGTGCAATACTCTGCAATACCCCCACAATACTCTGCAATACCCCCACAATACTCTGCAATACTCTGCAATGCTGTGCAATACTCTGCAATACCCCCACAATACTCTGCAATACTCTGCAATGCTGTGCAATACTCTGCAATGCTGTGCAATACTCTGCAATACCCCCACAATACTCTGCAATACCGTGCAATACTCTGCAATACCCCCGCAATACTCTGCAATACCCCCGCAATACTGTGCAATACTCTGCAATACCCCCACAATACTCTGCAATGCTGTGCAATACACTGCAATACCCCCACAATGCTCTGCAATGCTGTGCAATACACTGAAATACCCCCACAATGCTGTGCAATACTCTGCAATGTTGTGCAATACCCCCACAATAGTCTGCAATAGCTGTGCAATAGCTGTGCAATAGTCTGCAATAGCTAATACTCTGCAATAGCTGTGCAATAGTCTGCAATAGCTGTGCAATAGTCTGCAATAGCTGTGCAATACTCTGCAATAGCTAATACTCTGCAATAGCTAATACTCTGCAATAGCTAATACTCTGCAATAGCTAATACTCTGCAATAGCTAATACTCTGCAATAGCTAATACTCTGCAATAGCTAATACTCTGCAATAGCTAATACTCTGCAATAGCTAATACTCTGCAATAGCTAATACTCTGCAATAGCTAATACTCTGCAATAGCTAATACTCTGCAATAGCTAATACTCTGCAATAGCTAATACTCTGCAATAGCTAATACTCTGCAATAGCTAATACTCTGCAATACAATAGCTAATACTCTGCAATAGCTGTGCAATAGTCTGCAATAGCTGTGCAATAGTCTGCAATAGCTGTGCAATAGTCTGCAATAGCTGTGCAATAGTCTGCAATAGCTGTGCAATAGTCTGCAATAGCTGTGCAGTAGTCTGCAATAGCTGTGCAGTAGTCTGCAATAGCTGTGCAGTAGTCTGCAATAGCTGTGCAGTAGTCTGCAATAGCTGTGCAGTAGTCTGCAATAGCTGTGCAGTAGTCTGCAATAGCTGTGCAGTAGTCTGCAATAGCTGTGCAGTAGTCTGCAATAGCTGTGCAATAGTCTGCAATAGCTGTGCAATAGTCTGCAATAGCTGTGCAATAGTCTGCAATAGCTGTGCAATAGTCTGCAATAGCTGTGCAATAGTCTGCAATAGCTGTGCAATAGTCTGCAATAGCTGTGCAATAGTCTGCAATAGCTGTGCAATAGTCTGCAATAGCTAATAGTCTGCAATAGCTGTGCAATGGTCAGCCGATATTTGGCTTTTTTTTACTTAATCGGCATGAGCCGATTGTGCGGACTTGTAAATGACTTCTGTAATATAAGTCAGATATATATATCTATATCTATATATATTCAGACAAGTTGTCTGAAGTTTTCTTCTCTCCCCCTCTGGGCAGCCAAGTCTGATAAGAAGATACATTTGTATCTTTCAGGTTCTTTTATCAACAGATGTGGAGAAGTTTTCAGTTTAACCATTTAAATGCTAAATCTTTTCTGACATTTGTTGCTTACAAGTAAAAATCCTGTATTTTCTGCTAGAAAATCACTTAGAACCCCCAAACATTATATATATATATATATATTTTTTAGCAGAGACCCTAGGGAATAAAATAGCGGTTGTTGCAATATTTTATGTCACACGGTATTTGCGCAGCGGTCTTTCAAATGCAGTTTAAAAAAAAAATACACTAATGAAATTAAAAAAAAGCAGTAAAGTTGGCCCATTTTTTTTCGTCCAAAAGTTTTGATTACCTGTTTTTGTGTATTTAATATTTAAGATATAGTTGTGTTTTTTTTTTTTTTTTTTTATCTAAATTCTACATACAAGTGAACTGATTGGAGGTTTTTTTTGTTTAATAAATGTTTAAATATAAAAAATTTTCTGTATCACTTATTACTTAAGGTTGCTTTCACACTGGAGCGGGCATGGGTTGACGGTAAAACGCTGTTAATTTTAGCGGCGCTTTACCGTCATTTTAGCGGCGCTATTCGGCTGCTAGCGGGGCGCTTATAACCCAGCTAGCGGCCAAAGATGGGGTTAAATGCGCCCCTGAAGCGCTGCTGCTGAAACGCTTTGCAGGTGCTTCGGCAGCGGTGCGCATTCATTTCAATGGGCAGGAGTGGTGGAGGAGGGGTATACACCGCTCCAAAGATGCCGCTTGCAGGACTTTTTTTTTTTTTTTTTTTTTTAACATCCAGCCAGTGCATCGCCCCAGTGTGAAAGGGGTCTAACTGTTAGATTTTATGAGATGAAGGGAAAAAAAAAAAGAATTAGGCCTAATATATCGGCCCTAAAAAATCGGCATCATATATTGGCCATCGGCCGTCGCGATTTCTAAATATCGTCAGCTTTGGCATCGGCCAGAGAAAAACCCATATCGGTCGACCTCTAATGCTGTGCAATACTCTGCAATGCCCCCGCAGTACTCTGCCATGCCCCCGCAGTACTCTGCCATGCCCCCGCAGTACTCTGCCATGCCCCCGCAGTACTCTGCCATGCCCCCGCAATACTCTGCCATGCCCCCGCAATACTCTGCCATGCCCCCGCAATACTCTGCCATGCCCCCGCAATACTCTGCCATGCCCCCGCAATACTCTGCCATGCTCAGCTGTACTCGCCCTCTGTACGTGGCCAGGCTGTGGAAGTCTCACACATGTGGTATCGCCGTACTCAGGAGGAGTAGGAGAATCGATTTTGGGGTGTCATTTTTGGTATGTACATGTTATGTGGTAGAAATATTGTATAAATGGACAACTTTGTGTTTAAAAAAAACTCCCTTAGGTTCACAAATACCATTAGCATTACCACCCACTATGAAATCAGCAGCCACTGCATGGAAAATCTTAGCCCAATCTAGCCAAACCTACCCTAAAAACCCTCCAATCCCTATCCCTATCGAAGCCCTACACCATCTATCACCAGACTTATTACTATCCAAATGGTCCTATCAGGGAATAAAATCCATCCAAGACCTATTCCAAAACTCAAAACCAAAACCCTTCTCTCTTCTACTACAAGAATATAATATACCCAAAACTGATCTTTTTACATATTTTAGAGTAAAACACTGCCTTGATAAAATACATATCCCACTATACACAATACACCCAAAGGCCTGGCATTTCCTAACTGATCCATCACCAAATACAAAAGGGATGTCTATTCTACAACCTTCTACATCAAAAACGGAGATTCACTAAAGCTCCTCCCCACATACATTGGGAAAAGGACTTAGGGCAAATTTACACGGACCACCAATGGCAACAGGCATTACAAACAATATATAAAGCAACTAAATGCTCTGCTCTATGGGAACTAGCCCAAAAAATATCTCTCCGATGGTACATAACCCCAACAAAATTAGCCTTGTTTAATAAAAACGCCCCAAATCTATGTTGGAGATGCAACTCAGCTAAAGGTGATATAATACACATTTTCTGGCACTGCAATCGCCTCAAAAACTACTGGGAAAGTATCTTCAGAATACTAAGGGACATCACAACATATTCCTCTATCACCCGATTTAGCGATTTTAAACCTAAATATAGACTCCATACCACAAACATTCAGACATGTAATAACACATATTCTAATGGCAGCAAGACTTGGCATAACTAGACTGGAAATCTGATAATATTCCTTCAATGGAACACACACTCGAATTAGTAAACACCCATTATAGCTATGAACTAATCATGGCTTCAAGTGCAAACCGGTTAACAAAAGAAAAAAAGTTATGGTTACCATGGGAACAATGGACAGGTGCTGAAAAATTCCTATGATGGAAAATTTCTGAGTAGAAAAAGTTTTCTTGATATAAAACACTATTAACTACACTAGTCTTGATATAGTACCGAGTCAAAACAGTTACTCGATCATTTTCTCATCTTTATATAAAAATTCAGTATAACATAAACTTTGGTTACCCAATCCCAATAAATCTAAACCTTTACCCCTAGGAGACAAAAGAGGTCCCAATGGGGGTCTCCTAGGGGGACAATAATATAGTATCACATATTATATTATTTTCTAGAATATCCGTTTAACTAGTATTTTCATCATACTAGAAATTCAAATATATGCTTCTTATTAACATTTGTTATTTAAGATAAATAAGCACAAATCATTCAATATATATATATATTTTTTTATGTATTGTTATGCTTATAACACTCTGTACAACGTCTTACAATGTCCACATTGTATTAATTTTCTTTAAAACAATAAAAAAAAATATTGGAATAAGAAGCAAACCAGAAAGCATAGAGTTAAGTCTTTGTGACTCTCAGGAGTTTTGCCCAGTAACAGCCACTCTCACACTGAGCAAGAGTCTTGGCCAATCACAGCCACTCTCACACTGAGCAAGAGTCTTGGCCAATCACAGCCACTCTCACACTGAGCAAGAGCAAGGAGTCTTGGCCAATCACAGCCACTCTCACACTGAGCAAGGAGTCTTGGCCAATCACAGCCACTCTCACACTGAGCAAGGAGTCTTGGCCAATCACAGCCACTCTCACACTGAGCAAGGAGTCTTGGCCAATCACAGCCACTCTCACACTGAGCAAGGAGTCTTGGCCAATCACAGCCACTCTCACACTGAGCAAGGAGTCTTGGCCAATCACAGCCACTCTCACACTGAGCAAGGAGTCTTGGCCAATCACAGCCACTCTCACACTGAGCAAGGAGTCTTGGCCAATCACAGCCACTCTCACACTGAGCAAGGAGTCTTGGCCAATCACAGCCACTCTCACACTGAGCAAGGAGTCTTGGCCAATCACAGCCACTCTCACACTGAGCAAGGAGTCTTGGCCAATCACAGCCACTCTCACACTGAGCAAGGAGTCTTGGCCAATCACAGCCACTCTCACACTGAGCAAGGAGTCTTGGCCAATCACAGCCACTCTCACACTGAGCAAGGAGTCTTGGCCAATCACAGCCACTCTCACACTGAGCAAGGAGTCTTGGCCAATCACAGCCACTCTCACACTGAGCAAGGAGTCTTGGCCAATCACAGCCACTCTCACACTGAGCAAGGAGTCTTGGCCAATCACAGCCACTCTCACACTGAGCAAGGAGTCTTGGCCAATCACAGCCACTCTCACACTGAGCAAGGAGTCTTGGCCAATCACAGCCAGCCTTACACCTATTATTTTGTCTGCAAATCACCCAGCACATGTTAGATCTCATTTTATCAGAGAGAGGGGACCTGAGCAGATTGGAGATCCAGCCGGAATGCAGTTTTATGGAAGTAAGTGGCCAAAATAGGTATTTGATCCAGTTATTTGTGTTACTATTGTTATAGAATGTGATTAGAACTGTATACTGAACTACCCTGTTTCCCCGAAAATAAGCCCTACCCTGAAAAGAAGACCTACAAGGACTTTAACTAGGGCTTATATTGCAGCCATCACTGACAATCATGCTAGGTCTTATTTTCGGGGAAACAGGGTAGTTATGTGTTCACTTGTAGTTCCACCAAACAATTCAATCAAATCAAGCAAACAAACGTTTAAACAAGCAAACAAACGTGCAAATTGCAATCTCAAACAAGTAAAACTATTTCTTAGCGGCTGTTCCGCCACTTGATCGTTCTTACGGGCGGCGGGAGGGGATCCCTCCCGCCGCCCTCCGGTGCTTATACCGTCTCACCGCTTCCATCGGTGAGTCGGACACAGGATCCGCCAGCCCCGGATGGTGATCATAGAGATTTCCGGCGGACCAGATGGTCGTTGGAGTCTCTGATTGTTCGGAGGCTGGGCGCGATGTTATGACGTCACGCCCAGCCTCCGCATTCAAAAAAATGGCGCCGCTTCGGCTGGGAAGCGGTGATCGTGGTTTTTTTTTTTTGTTTGTTTTTTTTTTTAGGCTTTCCAGCCTAGAGGTGAGATGTGAGGTCTTATTGACCCCATATCTCAATGTAAAAAGGACCGATCGTGCCATATTCCTATTACAAGGGATGTTAACATTCCTTGTAATAGGAATAAAAGCCATCAAAATATTTTTTTTTTTTTTAAATGTCAAACTAAAAAAATAAAAGTCAAATTTAACAATAAAATAAAAATTAGTGTCCCTGTCCCCGTGTGCTCGCACGCAGAAGCGGACGCATACGTAAGTCCCGCCCACATATGAGAACGGTGTTCAAACCACACATGTGAGGTATCATCGCGAATGTTAGAGCGAGAGAAATAATTCTAGCCCCAGACCTCCTCTGTAACTCGAAACATGTAACCAGTAAAAAATTTTAAAGCGTCGCCTATGGGGATTTTTAAGTACCAAAGTTTGGCGCCATTTCACGAGTGTGTGCAATTTTGCAGTGTGACATGTTGGGTATCTAATTACTCGGCATAACTTCATCTTTCACATTATGCAAAAAAATTGGGCTAACTTTTTAATGGTTTTTTTTTTTTTTTTTTTTTTTTAAGCATTAAACTGTTTTTTTTGTTTTTTTTTTTCCAAAAAAAAAAAAGCGTTGGAAAAATTGCTGCGCAAATACCGCGTGAGATAAAAAGTTGCAACGATCGCCATTGTATTCTCCAGGGTCTCTGCTAAAATATATGTATATGTATATATGTGTGTGTGTGTGTGTGTGTGTGTGTGTGTGTGTGTATATGTATATGTATAGGTGTGTGTATGTATGTTTGGGGGTTCTATGTAATTTTCTAGCAAAAAAAATGATGAATTTTATGTAGGACAGAAATGTCAGAATTGGCCTGGGCATGAAGTGGTTAAAGTGAAAGTACAGATACTGAAGAGAGAAATCCAATCTCATCATTTTACATAAAATGGTAGATGAACAGCTGAATCACCATTTTGTTATACTTTTGTAGCACTAACTCTCTGCGGAGCTGCTGGTTTAAGCGGGTCTGTTACCTTCACTTTACTTCCCTCTGTTTCACCGGCATCGGGTCTAGGGGTTCCGTGGAGTTTACTGCTAGACGACACACGCACCAACACTGGAGTACGTTTTCAATGCTCTATTAAACAGACAAACTTTAGGAAGTAGCAGGAAAGAGGCGGAAAAGGAAACTTTCAGGAGAAACTCAAATATCTTCTTGTAGAATCTTGGTGACAAATGTCCCGGTGGAATTCAGATAATTAGGTGGAATGCGCTCCCCTCATAGGACACACTCTTTGCTCGTCTGGATAGGCCTCTCTCACCGGTCTAGCAGCCAGCAAGCAGCACGAATCTAAAGTCTCTGCCACAAACTTACTTGGGGGGGTAAATCTGCATGATCCTCTGCCACAGGATGTATAGGTTTTTCTTTAGTGAAAGTCAGTCACAGTGCCTGAACCTTTAACCACTAGCCTACCGCCCACCGTCGTATGACGGCGGGACGGTAAGCCTATTGTTCTGGGTGGACGTCATATGACGTGAGCCCGTTTAAACAGGGCATGCGCGCGATTGTGAGCGCGCAGCCCTGTACTGTCGGTGTTGGCGTGTCACCGAGACACCGCTCGTCACCGACAGGGGTGAACAGCCACTGGGCATGGCTGTTTACCACGTGATCTTCATCACGGCCGATCACTAATGGTACATCCCCGCATTGCACTGCGCATGCGCGCGATTGTGAGCGCGCTGCGCGTCGGTGGCGGCGTGTTCCCCAGGAACACTGCTCGTCACCGACGATAGTTTACAGCCATTGGCCAGGGCTGTGTACCATGTGATCGGCTGTGATCCATTCACAGCTGATCACTAACTGTAAACAAAGAGCTGTCACTAGCCCTTCTCTCCTCGCACACTGTTTCCAGTGTGAGTAGAGAAGAGCCAGGAGTTGGTGCAGACACTACAATACATAGATCTGTAACTCACTAACACCACTTCTGTCCCATCACCCCCCCCAATTGTCATCTGTCACCCAACAGTTACCCCATAAAAAGTGCACCTGTCACATAGAGACTGCCATCGGTGACCATCAGCGGTGCAACCATCACCCACCAGTGACCGTCGCCTGTCACCCACCAGTGACCGTCGCCTGTCACCCACCAGTGACCGTCGCCTGTCACCCACCAGTGACCGTCGCCTGTCACCCACCAGTGACCGTCGCCTGTCACCCACCAGTGACCGTCGCCTGTCACCCACCAGTGACCGTCGCCTGTCACCCACCAGTGACCGTCGCCTGTCACCCACCAGTGACCGTCGCCTGTCACCCACCAGTGACCGTCGCCTGTCACCCACCAGTGACCGTCGCCTGTCACCCACCAGTGACCGTCGCCTGTCACCCACCAGTGACCGTCGCCTGTCACCCACCAGTGACCGTCGCCTGTCACCCACCAGTGACCGTCGCCTGTCACCCACCAGTGACCGTCGCCTGTCACCCACCAGTGACCGTCGCCTGTCACCCACCAGTGACCGTCGCCTGTCACACCATCACCTCTCAGTGAACGTCACCTGCCACCCATCTGTCACCCGTCGCACAGCTACCCGCCACACAGCCATGTCCAAAAGAGGATATACTAGTGAGGAGGCGTTCCAGATCCTCTCTATGACTGATGAGAGCACCGGGGAGTTCTCATCAGAGTCCAATTCTGATTCCGAATCAAATTCGGCATTTGAACCGATCGAGAGTAGCAATGATTCGGATGAAGAATGGGTCCCTCCTAAAAGGGCATGACACTCTGGAAACCAGGAAGCTGCCAGCAACCAGAATTATATTCCCAGGCCCAGTACCAGCTCTGCCGCCAGAAATGGGCCCCAGGAAGAAAATACCAGTGCTGCCGCCAGCAATAGGCCCCAGGAAGAAAGGCCCAGTACCAGTGCTGCCACCAGAGATAGGCCCCGTGCACAAATGCCCAGTACCAGTGCTGCCACATCACACCTGAGTTCCAGCACAGGAAATTCAACTCCCCCAACTACTGGAGTGTCACGTCCCCCAAGAGCCAGGGCCGCTACCTATATGCCAGATGGTCTTGCCAACCCATCATGGCTGCCTTCTAACTCGGGATCACCAAATATTCCCCCTTTCACAGCAAAGCCAGGTGTGCAGGCCAACACCCACAATTTTACAGATCAATTTTTTTCACCTGTTTTTGCCCAACACTTTGCTGCAGTTCATTGTGGACTAGACAAATTTGTATGCCCAGCAGTATATTGCCAGCAACCCCCAATCATCTTATGCCCGTCCGTTTGAGTGGAGAGATTTGAATTTGGAGGAGTTCAAATTGTTTTTGGGCCTCACCCTAAATATGGGGCTTACAAAAAAATGAAGGACATACCTATTGGTCCACCCACCCCATCCACCATATGCCCATGTATTCTGCCGCTATGTCCAGGTCCCGATATGAGATGATTATGAGATTCTTTCATTTTAACAACACCCAGTGCCCTCCCCGCAATCATCCAAATTCCGATAAGCTATACAAGATTTGCCCACTGATAAATTTATTTTCCCAACGATTTGCAGAACTTTATGTCCCCGAGAAGAATATATGTGTGGATGAGTCCCTGGTACCATTTTCAGACCGGCTAGGAATAAAACAATATATTCTTAGCAAAAAGGCCAAATATGGAGTCAAATTTTACAAGCTGTGTGAGGGAGCCACGGGATATCTATATGCGTTCCGCATATATGAGGGAAGAGATTCCCAGCTCCAGCCCCCCAAGTGCCCGGCCTACATGGACACAACTGGAAAAATCGTATGGGACCTGGCTTACCCACTTCTGAAAAAAGGCTATCATATATACCTGGACAACTTTTATACCAGCCTGCCCCTTTTCAGACACCTATATATTGAAAAAACCCTGGCCTGCGGAACTTCAAGAAAAAATAGGAAGGGCTTCCCACAATCCATAGTGAACAAAAGGCTGAAAAGGGGGGAAAGAGCAACACTGAGATGTAATGAAGTGCTGGCCTTGAGGTGGAAGGGATAACAGGAACGTGCAGTTCAGCGAAGACGAGGTCCCATTAAAAAACCGACATGTGTCCAAGACTATAATCTCTACATGGGGGGTGGATTTCAATCACCAAATGATTCAGCCCTATTTGTCAATAAGGAGGTCCCGATTCTGGTACAAGAAGGTAGCAATATATCTAATCCATTTGGCCATTTACAATTCCTACATAATCTACACAAAATCCACAGAAAGCCCCGCCCCCTTCCTAAAATTCATAGAAGTAGTAGTCGCGTCCCTCATCTATCAACAAAGACCCCTCCCAGAAGTACTTCGTTCTGATGCTGTTAGCCGACTTCATGAACGCCACTTCCCGTACAACATTCCACCATCGGAAGCAGGCCGAAGACGGCAAAAAAGATGTCGTGTGTGTGTGCAGCAGAAGAGGTTTTCAAAAGCTACCAGCTTCCATTGTCCCCAGTGTCCCTCCCAACCTGGCCTTTGCATTGGTGAATGCTTCGAACTGTATCGTACATCCCTAAGTTATTAGCCCATATTTTCCCCATTTTTCGCTGATCATTTTCCATGCTTCCCCCCCAAATAACCATGCCACTGCCTTCAATGTGAACTGACCCTGGCCTGCTTTTTGACTATGCCTCTGCCCACCATTTGGACTGCTTCCACATGAACTGACCCTGGCCTGTTTTGTGACTACGCTTCTGCCCACCGCTTGGACTGCTTGCACGTTAACTGACCCTGGCCTGTTTTATGGACTATGCTTTTGCCTACCGCTTGGACTGATCTGTTGCCCTGCTACTATAGAACACAGGGGTCTCGCATATGTGAGGGGCTCCAGAATAGTTTTTCCGGATGGAGATAACAATTTTTTTGTTTTTCTCCCGGTTTTGTAATTTCCGGATTGGAGTCTGGAGGCTTCATAGAGATTTGGGTGGGTCGAAGCCTCTACCCCTGTGCACAGGTCTTACCCGATTGTGGCCCTCAGCCTTCTGCTGACTTACTGCAATCATGCCTTTGCCTGCCGCATGAATGGACCACACCTCTGCCTGCTACCTGGACTATGCAAATTTGCTGTAGCAAGAGGCAGTATGTTTATGAAGGGCTGGAGAGCGGTACAATGAGTGTCTGCAGGTAACAGTGTACCAGGACCAATATTATGGCTGTGCTGGCTGTCTCTGCCAGGACAATTCCTATGGACTGTGCTGTGCCGACTATAGATAATATTGCTGCCTGGATAGTTATTATTGCTGTCGCTAAGCACATCCCTGACTGCTGCCTGTGGACACTACTAAAAGCACAGGTAATACATTTTTTTTTTTTTTTTTTTCCCACATTTTCCAAAAACTTCTGGAAAAAAAAATAACCGTTCAAAAGACTCATTATGCCTCATAGATTATACGTTGGTGTTTGCTTTCCAAAATGGGGTCATTTTGTGGGCAATTCCATTGTCCTGGTGCTCCAGGGCCTTCAAAAGTGTAATAGGTGGTTGAGAAATGAGATGTGCAATTTATGCTCGTAGATCGCCTGATGGTGCGACTTCAATGTTGGGCCTTTGTATGTGGCCAGGCTGTGTAAAAGTCCCACACATGTGGTATCCCCATACTCGGTAAGAGTAGCAGAATGTATTTTGGGATGTAATTTGTTGTATGCATATGCTCTGTGAGAGAAATAACCAGTTAATATGAAAAAATAAATAAAAATCTTCCTTTTGCAAAGAATTGTGGGAAGAACTTACAACTTAAAAAAACTCACCATGCTACTTACTTAATACCTGGGAATGTCTACTTTTTAAAAGGGGGTCATTTGGGGGGTATTTGTACTTTTCTGACTTGTTAGTACCTCAAGAAATGAGATTCACCTGATGTACTGAAGGCCTGATCTGATTTCAGTTTTCAGTAATTGGCACCATAGTTTGTAGACTCTCTAACTTTCACAAAGACCAAATAATATACACTAATTTGGGTTATTTTTACCAAAGATATATAGCAGTATAAATTTTGCCCAAAATTTATGAAGAAAAATTACTAATTTGCTACATTTTTTTGACAAAAACAAAGAGGCAATTTTTCACAAAATTTACGGTCTTTTTTTATTTATAGAAAATGTGTGTTAAATACCGCGCTGCCAAAAAGATATGAGCAGCTGACACAAACAAGTGATCTAAACCTGTGCAAAACAAAGTGAAAATTATATACAAGTGCAGCGCATATATAATGATTATCTGTAGTTCTGAACATACGAAAAAGCAAGAGATATTAATAATTTGTGCAAATAATTAGCACACTGAACAGAAGTCCAAAAAATGTCCATTTAAATGTATGTACATCAAAGAATAAAAAATATAGTGAGTTCATCAAGGTGAATATGAACACCAGAAAAAGTGTAGAAAAATAATAAATGGCGTAGTGTTGATAGCAGATCCACCACCGTGTAGAAAAGTGGGGGGCTTACCAAAGTGATTGGACACAGACGGGTATACACCAGCTGTGCCAATAAGGCTTGTGTAAATAAGGATCTCTAAGATGCAGTGAAGAAAACCAAAATATGGAAAGGTAATACTGTAGTGTTGATAGCAGATCCACCACCATATGGGAAAAATGGGGGGGCTTACCAGAACAATTGGACACAGACAGGCGTACACCTACTGCGCCAATTAGGCTTGTATAGATGAGGATCTCTGGAAATATGGTAAAGATAACCAGGATCCTGCTTGCTGATGCTACCCACACTGCCTTGTCTTTCATTTAACCATCCTGGTTATCCTTACCATATTTCCAGAGATCCTCATCTATACAAGCCTAATTGGCGCAGTAGGTGTACGCCTGTCTGTGTCCAATTGTTCTGGTAAGCCCCCCATTTTTTTCATATGGTGGTGGATCTGCTATCAACACTACAGTATTACCTTTCCATATTTTGGTTTTCTTCGCTGCATCTTTAGAGATCCTTATTTACACAAGCCTTATTGGCACAGCTGGTGTATACCCGTCTGTGTCCAATCACTTTGGTAAGCCCCCCACTTTTCTACACGGTGGTGGATCTGCTATCAACACTACGCCATTAATATTTTTCTACACTTTTTCTGGTGTTCATATACACCTTGATGAACTCACTTACTATTAGGGGTGCAAAGGATCGTCATCGATCCGTGATCCGATCCGCGGAGGTTGATCCGTACGGGACACCTCTGTGGCCTCGGCCATAGGAAAGGCCGCGGCTTTGGCCTAGCTCCGGAGCGGCGGCCATCTTGGTACACCCGGCGGCCGTTTAGCACATCGAATGACGGAGCGATCACTTGTAACAAACCGGCGTCATGTCATGACGCCGGATCCTCTCTCTCTCCCCTCTGTGTACTGATCTGTACAGTGGAGGGGAGAGATCGGATGGCAGCAGTGCCAATACTCTGCAATACCCTGCTACAATGCCCTGCCAATACCCTGCCAATAGGGAGATTGTGGATATTACTGTGGGGGAGATTTTTTTTTTTTTGTTGATCCGAACCGTGACTCCTGATCCGAGGAACGATCCGAACCGTGAGTTTTTTGATCCGTTGCACCCCTACTTACTATATTTTTTATTCTTTGATGTACGTACATTTAAATGGACATTTTTTTGGACTTCTGTTCAATCAGTGTGCTAATTTAATTATTTGCACAAATTATTAATATCTCTTGCTTTTTCGTATGTTCAGAACTACAGATAATCATTATATATGCGCTGCACTTGTGTATAATTTTTTTATTTATAGCACAAAAAATAAACCCATTAGTGATTAAATACCACCAAAAGAAAGCTCTATTTGTGTGAAAAAAAGGACACAAATTTCATTTGGGTACAGTGTTGCATGACTGAGTAATGGTCATTCAAAGTGTGAGCACCGAAAGCTGAAAATTGGTCTGGGCAGGAAGGGGGTTTAAGTGCCCTGTATTGAGGTGGTTAAGCCGAACCAGGAAACACTATGCTGTATGGTTACTTCTTTTGGATACGTCCTCCAACCGAGTCACCAGGCCCCTCTATAGACCAGCACTCCGCATGATCTCTCCAAGATGGGTCCTCCCCTGGGATCTCCTCGGTTGTCCAGCTTCGTCACACAGGACCGACAGCTCAGGACCATTCCTCGGCCGCGGTGGTAGGCCCCAGACAAGCCTCTGGACCCCACCCCTGCGCCGTTGTATCGTGGGCTTCCCGATCGGAGGACCACGAGGTAGCTCCTTAACGCATACCTGTCGGCCAGGAGGGCCAGCAGGTGGCTGTAAAACGAACCCCAAAATATGGCATCTGTCCCATAAATACCCTCTTCCCAGAATGCAACTCGGAGGACCACCTCCACAGAGCTTGCCTCCGAGACAGAGGAGCATCCATACACTTTGACACTTTGCCTTTCCAACACTGACCAGTGGCAACAGCGACACCCACCGGTCAGCACGGAAACACACACGTCAGCCAAGCTGGAACAGAGGCAAACTTTTACCTTCCCAACGCCCAAATTACTAAATTTACCTAACATGCGGTAGATTGCAAATCTACCAGCGCTACGCTTTATTCAACACGCTTGTACATGTACTGCCTGCTGCTAAATTGTCAGTGTTATATATGAAGAAAAGCTGAAGTTAAAGTGGTGTTCCGGCCGAAATTATACTTTTCAAATAAAAATACCCCTATAATACACAAGCTTAATCTATTCTAGTAAAGTTAGTCTGTAAACTAAGGTCTGTTTTGTTAGTTTATAGCAGTAGTTTATTTTATAAACTTACAGCAGGCCGTGGCCATCTTAAGTGTGGGCATCTGAAGCCAAACTGTATTTCTTCCTGGATCTCATCCTTGCAGATCTCGCACATGCTTAGTGCAGCCCAAGCAGTGTAATAGGTTTCAGGTCAGGTTTCCACAGCAACGGTAGTATCAGAGGAAGTTGCCCCTTCCCAGAAGGCATTGAAAACAGGAAATGATGCGATGGGCCACGGAGGAGGAAGTGAAAAATTAATACAGCAGATATACAGTAGGCGCTGAGAAAAAAAAATTAAAAAATATCCAATTCGTTTACAGTGCACAGTTTAGTGAGGGATGCTGAAGAGTTGTAAAAGTGGGTGGAACTCCACTTTAATAAAGAAGATATCATCATAAAGGTTTGGTGTGCTCTTTAAACCTACTGCTTCCATAGAACGGTGCTAGAGGAATTATACAGTAAAAGAGTCTTGTTTGGACTAAAAGGTCAGATTACAATTCTAATGACACAGCGCATAAGGCACTTCATAGTGCTGCGCCTGCCACACAATCCACTCCCTGTTTAGGGGGGGGGGGGGGGGCATAAAACCTTTAGAGTTATGTTGCTCCAATGAGAGATTTTATTTTTTATTTACAACTTTTGAAAAGTGTTGCTTTTATAACCAATGGGTTGGTATATGGGGCTCTGTATCTTTGAACCTCTACAGTAAAATCATACCGTATTGTAAGATGTCATAGAGGGGGGTGTGTATGACACATCTGCATTGTAAACATATTGGTCCAATGGGAGATTTTGTTTCTGACCCACTTTGAAGTATTACAAAAAAAGTCAGTTTGGAACCAATGGGTTCATATTTGGAGCCCTGCATCTTTAAATTTGCACAGTAAAATCATACCGTATTGTAAATGTTAGAGAGGGTGATGTATGTGTGACAACTCTGTGTAATCATTATTTTATATATTACATTATGTTATGTTTAGTTTTACTGTGTTGAAAATTCTACCAAAAAAACTTGTCTGATAGCGAGACTACTGAATTGCAACTGTCTGATGGCTTCACTCCAGTGAGAAGAGAGGGGGGGGGGAATATGCCTTATATGTGTCAGTATAGGAAGACTGTAAGCAGTATAGTCGGTGTAGACATTATATTGGTCAGTGTAGTGGACAGGGTATTTTTCAGTATTGTGGTTAGTATAGTGTGGTGTAGTGTAGTATAGTGGTCAGTATAGTCAGGGTAGTGGACGGTGTAGTGTAGTTCTCAGTGTAGTGGACAGTATAGTCTAGTGGACAGTATAACAGTTCTGTGGTCTCCATGTTCTCTCCTCATTGCCGTGGTCTCCGTGTCTCCTTCAGAGTCCTTCAGTCTCTATTCATTCCCTCCCCCCAATTAGTCTTGCAGTCTCTGTGTAATTCCCTCCACCACTTTAGCGGTCTCTGTGTTCAGCCCCGTCCCCCACCTAGTCCTGCAGTCCCTGTGACCCCCCCCCCCCCATCACTCTTGCGGTCTTGGTGCCCCCCCCCACCACCACCACCACCACGAGTCCTGCGGTCTCCTGTTCCCAATACCGGGAACAGCCAGGGTCCCCAATATCAAAACCATCTAATAACAGGAACAGCCAGGCCTCCCATATTCAGGTACAGTGAGGACCAGTGCTGGGACAAGGCCATTTGGTGCCCAGGGCGAAGATGGCAAACTGCACCCCCCCCCCCCCCCCATTTTTAATTAAGAATCAATGTCGTTTCAAAACAAGAATATACCTAAAACAATAAACATTCAATTATCACCCCACACACAGTATTTCACTCTTTACATGACCCCCCCCCACACACACACAGTGTTATTACTATTATGCCTGCTAACAACCCACCCAGGGCCTTCTTTAACCACTTGCTCACCAGTGCATGACGATATACGTCACAATGGCACGGGCTGGGCAGGTTTTTTTTAAAAAAAGTTTTTCTTGAACAATTTACATTTTGAACATAGTTCTGCAAGTTACAAGGCAATACTGGAGGAATGCATAAAACAAAGAAATGTGGATTATACACAGCAGATCAAAAACATTCAGATAGCCACCTTTGTATCCCCCCCTTCTACTGCCACCTTTGTATCCCCCCCTTCTACTGCCACCTCTGCACCCCCCTTCTACTGCCACCTCTGTACCCCCCTTCTACTGCCACCTCTGTACCCCCCTTCTACTGCCACCTCTGTACCCCCCTTCTACTGCCACCTCTGTACCCCCCTTCTACTGCCACCTCTGTACCCCCTTCTACTGCCACCTCTGTACCCCCCTTCTACTGCCACCTCTGTACCCCCCTTCTATAGCCACCTCTGTACCCCCCTTCTATAGCCACCTCTGTACCCCCCTTCTATAGCCACCTCTGTACCCACCTCTGTACCCCCCTTCTATAGCCACCTCTGTACCCCCCTTCTATAGCCACCTCTGTACCCCCCTTCTATAGCCACCTCTATAGCCACCTCTGTACCCCCCTTCTATAGCCACCTCTGTACCCCCCTTCTATAGCCACCTCTGTACCCCCCTTCTATAGCCACCTCTGTACCCCCCCTTGTATAGTCGCCTCTGTACCCCCCCTTGTATAGTCGCCTTTGTACCCCCCCTTGTATAGTCGCCTTTGTACCCCCCCTTGTATAGTCGCCTTTGTACCCCCCCTTGTATAGTCGCCTTTGTACCCCCCCTTGTATAGTCGCCTTTGTACCCCCCCTTGTATAGTCGCCTTTGTACCCCCCCTTGTATAGTCGCCTTTGTACCCCCCCTTGTATAGTCGCCTTTGTACCCCCCCTTGTATAGTCGCCTTTGTACCCCCCCTTGTATAGTCGCCTCTGTACCCCCCCTTGTATAGTCGCCTCTGTACCCCCCTTGTATAGTCGCCTCTGTACCCCCCTTGTATAGTCGCCTCTGTACCCCCCTTGTATAGTCGCCTCTGTACCCCCCTTGTATAGTCGCCTCTGTACCCCCCTTGTATAGTCGCCTCTGTACCCCCTTCTATAGTCGCCTCTGTACCCCCCTTCTATAGTCGCCTCTGTACACCCCCCCCTTGTATAGTCGCCTCTGTACCCCCCCCCCTTGTATAGTCGCCTCTGTACCCCCCCCCCCCCCTTGTATAGTCGCCTCTGTACCCCCCCCCCCCCCCCTTGTATAGTCGCCTCTGTACCCCCCCCCCTTGTATAGTCACCTCTGTACCCCCCCCCCCTTGTATAGTCACCTCTGTACCCCCCCCCCTTGTATAGTCACCTCTGTATACTCCCCCCCCCCGTCCACAACCCCCTCTGTATCCACCAACACCCCCTGCCCCCCCCCCCCCCCCCCCCCCCCGTCAGTCCACAGCCACCATTGTAATCCTCCCTTTAGAGTTCTCACCTCCTTTTCACAAATTCCTCCCCCTCCTTCTCACAGTTCTCATCCTCCGTGACACTGCACCTCTCTGGTATGTGTGTGCGCGCTCTTTTTCGAACACGGTCTCAGATCTGTAGCATACAGCCATAACACTTCACTCTGTTCTGTGCTGTGCTATAGAAGTGTGTGTGTGTGTGGGGGGGGGGGGTGATGGGACGGGGGAGCACGGACGATCGCTCTGCCTCACTTCCTGTCACAGACCAGCCACTCCAAACCTGCAGCTCCTGACAGAGGGAGAAGCAGGACGAGTCGGCACTTACACACAGCCCGCAGCTGTTCTCCTCCCCTGTCAGTGTGGCCGCCTATGTTAACCCGGCCGAGAGAGCAAACGGGGGAGGGCGGCACAGCTGTGTTCGTGACAGCTACACCGGGAGAACTATTCTAAGCAGTGCGGGCTTCAGGGGCAGCTGCTTTTGCTCTGCGTTAAAGAGGACCCTGAACCCGCCCCCCAGGGGCAGCTGCTTTTGCTCTGCGTTAAAGAGGACCCTGAACCCGCCCCCTCTCACACTCCGCCCAGGGCACTTGCCCCTCCCGCCCACCCCTTGTACCGGCTCTGGTGAGGACCCTCCATATCAGATAAAGCAGGGTCTCCTGAACACTTGGCAAAACCCAGACCCCCAATAGTAGGTACAGCAACCCCTAATATTGGGTACACCCAGGACCCCTCAATACAAGATACACAACTGGAACCCCCAAATATTAGGTACAACCTGAATCCCAATAGTAGGTACAGGCAGAGCCCCCAATAATACCAAGAACAGCCAATATCCCCTAACAGGTAAAGCCAGAACTCTGTAGTATTTTATATACAGCCAGGATGCCCTAATATTAGGTACAGACAGCCCCCCTCAATATTTACACCCAAGACCCCCAATATTACAGCCCCTTCCCCCACTCTGACGCTCGTAGAGGGGAATAGCCTGTGGTGAATAGCTTCCCTCTCTCCTCAATCTGCACAAAATAAATCAGATATTTCTTGCTGGATTCTATAACCAAAGTCTGTAGATGGGGAATGGACTTTATAATATGAGGGTGCAGCCCCCACATGTTCTATTATACAGGGACAGTCCTCACCCTGTACCCCCATCTCTGACCTGCGCCCCCCCCCTTTTTTATTTTTTTTTATTTTCACATCTCAGTATAAAGCAAAACTGATTTTTATTATTCAAAGGTGAAAATCACATCCAGTCATTCTGCATTTTGGTTTCTATGACATCCAAAAACATTTTATTTTTAAAAACTGAACAAGAACCATTCATTATTTGTTAATGATTTTATTAATTAACAATGAATTATTTATTAATGAACAATATGTATTACTATTAAGGATTACGTATTTTTTTTATGAATTATTCATTTGTATTTATTAACAATTACCTCTGTATTTTTTTACTAAATAACAATTTATTATTAATTGTGTATTATTTCAATAATTACCAATTCAATATGTATTCTTATTTTATGAACAATTACCTCTGTATTATTATTTTACTAATTAACAATCTTG
Organism: Lithobates septentrionalis; assembly: GCA_037952835.1. Classification (NCBI taxonomy): domain Eukaryota; kingdom Metazoa; phylum Chordata; class Amphibia; order Anura; family Ranidae; genus Lithobates; species Lithobates septentrionalis. Next base: position 43,373 of record JBBDGP010004161.1, on the reverse strand, counting down.
CATATTTCAATAATTTCGCAATTCAATATTTAACATTTTTTATAAATAATTCATTATGTATTCGTTCCCCCCCCTCATATCCCTTTAAAAATAATAATAATAATCGCTCCCAGATAACAACAATCCATCAGCTTACTGGGCACCTAAACCCCCTTCCTGCCCAGACCAATTTTCAGCTTTCAGCGCTGTCACACTTTGACAATTACGCGGTCATGTAACACTGTACTTGTATGACATTTTTATCATTTTTTTTTTCACACAAATGGAGCTTTCTTTTGGTGGTATTTAACCTTTGCGCCCGTGCTATAGCCAAAAGACAGCTGCAGCATGGATGCTAATTGCTGGGAAGCCGTCCCTGGACGTCCTCCTGTTTACTTCCGCGATGCGCGCATCAGGGAAGTTCTGTGCTGGCCGTGTCCCTTGGACACAGCCAGTCACAGATCGCTGAAAACTGCCAATCATAGCGGCCGTTTTCAGCGCGATCGGCGGTACCAATGAGAGATCTCATATGTAAACATATGAGATCCTCTCTCATCGCCGGCTCTCCCTCCTCACACAGAGACAGCGTGTGAGGAGGGAGAGCGAACTGCTGCGGCGGTAAGTAAAAAAAACGAAAGAAAAAAATCTGTCCCCACTGTCATGTCGCTGTCATCAGTGCCACGTATTAGTGCCATCTGTCAGTGTCGCGTATTAGTGCCATCTGTTATCAGCACCACGTCCATGTCACGTGTCATTGTCCTGGTTCTCCAGGGCCTTCAAAAATGTAATAGGTAGTCAACAAATTAGATGTGTAATTTATGCTCCTAGAACACCTGATGGCGCTCCCTGCATGTTGGGCCTCTCTATGTGGCCAGGCTGTGAAAGTTCCACACATGTGGTATCGAAATACTCAGGAGGAATAGCAGAATGTATTTTGGGGTGTTATTTCTGGTATATACATGCCATGTGAGAGAAAAAACCTATTACGACAATTTTGTGGGGGGGGGAGAGAATCTTCATTTTGCAAAGAATTGTGGGAAAAAATTACATCAAAAAGCTCACCATGCATCTTACTAAATACCTTGGAATGTCTACTTTCAAAAAAGGGGTCATTTGGGGGGTATTTGTACTTTCCTGACTTGTTCGGGTCGCAAGAAATGTGATAGGCCTCAGTACATCAGGTTCGATCAATTTTTTATGATTTGCACCATAGTTTGTAAACTCTCTAACTTTCACAAAGACCAAATAATTTCCACTAATTTGGGTTATTGTTACCAAAGATATGTAGCAGTATAAAATTGTGGCCAAAATTTATGAAGAAAAATTAATTTGCAAAATTTTATCACAAACTAAGAAAAATGCGTGTTTTTTTTTTTTTCAAAATTTTCTGTCTTTTTTTTTTTTTTTTTTTTTTTTTTAAATTTATAGCGCAAAAAATAAAAAACCCAGAGGTGATCAAATACCACCAAAAGAAAGCTCTATTTGTATATATAAAAAAAGAATAAAAAATTCATTTGGGTACAGTATTACATGACTGAGTAATTGTCATTCAAAGTGAGAGCGCTGAAAGCTGAAAATTGGTCTGGGCAGGAAGGGGGTTTAAGTGCCCAGTTGTCAAGTGCTTAATTACAGCTGGGGTTTTTATTTTTTGCTAAACAAACAAAAAAGATGGAAATATTTTTTAAAAGAAAAAAATCATGTTTCATAGTTATAAAATTTTGCAAACAGGTAATTTTTATCCTTCATTGATATGTGCTGATGAGGCTGCACTGGTGGGCAGTGATAGGCACTGATGTCCACTGATAGGTGGCACTGATGGGCAGCACTGTTGATGAGGCACTGGTTGGTGACACTATGTGACACTGGGTGGCACTGTGGACACTGATGGGTGGTACTGATAAGTGGCTGGGGGGCTGGTGGTCATCTTATTAAAACGTATGTCAAGGCAAATGTTTTTTTAGCTTGGTCATGGATGGAGTGGGAAAGGACTGGAACCCCCAGTCAAGCATTTACTACTATCCAGAACTCCCATCACTTCCTGTCCTGCTGACATTTATTGAAACAGGATGTGAGGGGAACTCTCCAACAGAAACACAGACCGAAATGAAAATACTTTTATTTAATTTTTTGGGGGGGGTTAAATGTTTTAGGTTCTAAAATATAGATCAATGTCCCATGTTTGCTAATGATTTTTTATTACTTTGTTTATGTTTATTGGTGATTATCCAGATGGCCATGCATTGACAAATTACGATCCAGATGGCGGGACAGATGAGAAAAGTAAAGTTCCGTGAGACGGGACAGACAATAACCAAATGGAATCTTCGTCACAAGCACCCAGTAAGTAAATTGTTGTCACTTCCAAGGAAGACTCATGGCTCAAGACGTTCTGAAGGCCCCAAAAGGCTCCAATGTGCAATGAGATCCTTCCAAAGCAATCATTCATAATTATTATTATAATAATTATATAATCCTAATTATATATAATTATTAATAATAATTATAATAATAAATATTTATAATTATTGTTATTAAATTAATAATTCCGATGTTATGCTCTTTTTTTTTTGGACGGCTGATGCTGATTGGTTCCTTTTTAGCTTTAATAATCATATTTTTTTTTTTTTTCTCTCTCTTCCTTTAGAAATGTCGGTCAGATACATCATGGGGTTGATCATCTTGGAAATCCTCCTCCTGATACCCAGCTCCTTTATATTAATGCGTGTCTGGTAAGTGTTGTTTGGTATTTACAGAAATTACTAACCTAGTATCGTGGGGGTCTATTTATAAAAGTTGCCACAGGAATTTCCCTCATTTTTCCAATTGGGGAAAAATGTGCGGATCCTGGGTTAAAGTTGATTGAATCGTGGGTGTAAACATTTATAAATAGACCCGGCACGTTGGCATACAGAGTTGTCAAGCTAATTTTTTCTTTTTTTTTTTTTTTTCAACCCCAACAATGTAGATCTGGAGGAAGTCATCGTCGACATTCCTTGGTCACCAAGGATATGGGACCGAGCAGAGGAGGGTGCTGCTGCACCGGGAGGTTAAACCAACAATGTAGATCTGGAGGAAGTCATCGTCGACATTCCTTGGTCACCAAGGATATGGGACCGGGCAGAGGAGGGCGCTGCTGCACCGGGAGGTCAAGTGCCAAGGAGGTCTCCAGCTCCACATGGAACTAAACATCAATTTTTGGTATGTTTAAGAAAGAGAAGAAAAGACTGTTCTAATACTGTCAGAGTCTGATTTCCAATTATTTTTATTAAGATATTTTCCACATAAAAATATTCTATAGCAATTCATTTCAGATCTCTCTCTCTCTATCTATCAATCATATACTAACCTCATTAAATTCAACTGTGTTTGTGCTCACCTGTGGGAGATGCACATTTCTGCTGTGGTAAGCTTAAATCATGCCTTTTTGTTTTTCTGACTGATTTTTTTGTTTTTCTCCAGGCAATTTTCCCTATTTGTAGGCATTGCCTGGGAAGTTTTTTTTCTTGTGGGATCTCTATTATGGGTCTAGTATTGTCTTTATATGATTTGCCTTTAGAGTATATGTATGTATGTATGTATATATGTATATGTATATGTATATATATATATATATATATATATATTATATGTGTATATATATATATTATATGTGTGTGTGTGTATATATATATATGTATATATATAAAAAAATTTTAATTTTTTTTTTGTATAAGATTTATGTATACTTATACTACATTTGTGCCTTTCAGATAATGGCAGAAATTTGTCCCTGAAGAAGATTGTAAAAAATTGAATTATCTCGAAACACGTCGGATTCATTTTCTTTTTGCCATTTCTGTATTGTATCACACAATTTTTTCATGTTTTGTATAATTGTTCGTATAAATTTGTTTAATTTTTGTATGAATAAAAAAATTTAAAATTTCCTTTTTAATTTGCCTGAAAAATCCCATTTATATGAGGTTCTTATCTACATTTGTTAGGGATGATGGCAATTTTTCACATTAACCTTTTGAGTCTACCTTTCCTATAAACTCAACACTTGGATCTGTCTCGTAACACCTTCCAGCTGTTATGGATGCTCCACCGTCTCCCACCACCCATCCCCCCCCCCCCCCCCAAAAAAAAGGGAGCACCCACGTTAACTTCCCTTTTTTTTTTTTTATAGTAAAGTGACACTAAAGGTTAGAAATTTTTTTTTTTTTTAAACAAACATGTCATACTTGCCTCCACTGTGCAGCTTGTTTTGCACAGAGTGGCCTTGAATGGCGTTTTTTGGGGTCCCCCGGCGGCTCTCATAGCTCCTCCCCATCTTAGATCTCCCCCTGGGAGAAGCGCTCTCCTGGGGGGTTACTTTGCGGGCGCGCTCCTGAGTCCTGCATTCGGCGTCCATAGCCGCCGAGTGCAGGATTCAGCCCAGCCCATGAGCCAGTGGCTGCGCTGCTATCAATTTATCCAATGAAGAGCCGAGAAGCCCGGGCAACAATTGAGCGCGGGACTTTCGAGGGCTCAGGTAAGAAAACCGGGGGGGTTGGGGGGGCCGGTATTCATCAGATGTTTTTTCACCTTAATGCATAGGATGCATTAAGGTGAAAAAAACATGAACCTTTACAACCCCTTTAAGGTGTACCCCATTCCTCTTTCCCCATTACTATATTTGTGTATGAAAGCATTCATCTAATTTGTTGAATTATCTAATGCCGTGTACACACGACCGGACTTTCCGTCAGTATAAACTCCAATGGTCTTTCCTACGGAGTTCCGCTGAAACGGACTTGCCTCCACACGATCACACCAAAGTCCGTTCATTTAGAACGCAATGACGTACGACGGGACTAGAAAGGGACGTTCAATAGCCAGTAGCCAATAGCTGCCCTTGCGTCGTATCGGCAGAAAAGGTCTGATGGAATCATTCCGTCGGACATTCTGATCGTGTGTGGGCTTCATCGGACTTTTTTCTTCCAAAAAGTCGGGAAAACCGTTCGTCTGTATGCTAGTCCGACAGACCAAAATTGGTCTGTCAGACTAGCATACAGACGAACGGTTTTCCCGATAGGAAAATTTAAAACCCGTTCTATTTCTAGGTCCGTCAGACTTTTTGGAAGAAAAAAGTCCGATGAAGCCCACAAACTATCAGAATGTCCAAAGGAATGATTCCATCAGACCTTTTCTGCCGGAAAGTCCGGTCGTGTGTGAGGTATTTGGCCCCTCTCCAAATGATTGGGTTCAGGTATTTCCAGTGAAGGGTACTGTTAATATTAAATACAAATACATCTTAGACAATGTTCTCATCCACCATTGTGGTAACAGTTAGAGGAAGACCCCTTTCTGTTCCAGCATGACTGTACCCCTGTACTGTACCCCTCAACCCCACTGAATACCTTTTGGGATCGTGTCTTCTCATCCTACATTAGTACCTGACCTCAAAACCTACTGGACACCTTTTGGAGGAAAACCCCCCCTACCATATGTTACTTAAAAAAAAAAATGTGTACTGGTGGTATAATGCTGGGAATCGCGGGTCACGCAGAGACATTATTGTCGAAAGCTGTGGTGGGGACATGTCCAATGAAGATGCCCAACAACACACGGCATTTCAGGTGGCTGGGAGTCTGGAGGCACCCATGATACAGATGGGAAATGGTGAGTGAGCCAACCAAGTGGGGTCTCTAAGGGAATGTGATGAATTGGTGATTAAAAGGAAGCCCAACCTAATGGGGCAAAGTGGGGTGCAAAAGTGAAACCAATTACCAAAGTGACCTAAAGCAAGAAGAAAGTGAGGTTAGGAAGGTGTGAAGGAAGAATGTTGCAGAGGGCCAAGTTAAAATTTCAGAGGGGGAGGTGGCAGGACAAGAAGAAGTGATTGTTGAAAGTCTGATACCTGGTACTCGGAAGAATTGACCAGGTCCGAGGTAATGCAGAGGATCCGGTAAGTGAGTTCATGAGTGCCTGGCCGACCCAAGGAAGCCACATATGTAGGCGTCCACGAGGGACAGCCCACCAACGTCACGTAAACAGTGGGGGAGAGAAGGAGGCCCCATCACCTGGGCGATGATTGATCCGGTAAACTGTGTCATCACAGCCTGCCAGTGGCCGTGAGTTTGAAGAAAAAAAAAAAACCCTGCCCGGCATAGCGGTGTCACAAGGATCGCCCCCCTCAGGCGTGACCAGCAGACGGAGGGAGGAAGCCCGTAGTGCGCATTGCAGCTCCCAAACCCTTATGAAAGACATGTGGCCCAGCAAGACCACAGCACCACCACCAGTAGCCACAAATAGATTGTATGATGGTTATGACCTTGTAAAAGTATAACAAATAATTGTCAATCATTAAACCTATATATCATTGTTACCCTAGTAAAAAAGTATAAAGAATAGATTTGGGAAGACTGCCATAGAACTAACTAGTTTCAGGAATCATAAGATTGGAAAGTATATAAACTTAGAGCTAACTACATGTTTCCATCCCTAGTTTAGATAATACTTAATATTAACACAGCCATTGATGTCTAAACCGCTGGCAACAACAGTGAGTGAAAATGTCCAAATTGGTCCCAATAAGCCATTTTCCCTCCCCGGTGTCATGTGACTCGTTAGTGTTACAAGGTCTCAGGTGTGAATGGGGAGCAGGTGTGTTAAATTTGGTGTTATTGCTCTCACTCTCTCATACTGGTCACTGGAAGTTCAACATGGCACCTCATGGCAAAGAGCTCTTTGAGGATCTAAAAAAAAAAGAATTGTTGCTCTACATAAAGATGGCCTAGGCTATAAGATTGCCAAGACCCTGAAACTGAGCTGCAGCACGGTGGCCAAGACCATACAGCGGTATAACAGGACAGGTTCTACTCAGAACAGGCCTCACCATGGTCCACCAAAGAAATTGAGGTCACGTGCTCAACGTCATATCCAGAAGTTGCTGCAGAGGTTGAAGGGGTTACAGAGAGGAGGTGGAATGATGTCCGTTCCCCTCTCTCTGTACAGGGCAGCCATCACCACATGGCTCCCGCCCTCTGCGGTGGGAGCAGGAAAACCCAGGAGAGGCGGCAGCAGGAGGGAATTAGGACCCCCCCCCCGTTCTGCCACCCGCAGAAGAGATCAAGTAGGCAATTAGCTTCTCAGATCACTTCTGCATGAAAGAGAATTTCCGGCTGCAAAGAATGACGCCGGGACAATGCCTGTAGGTGCGCCTCAATCATCCCGGAATAACCACTGAAACCCGAGGATGTCCGACTACGTACCTTGGGCGACAAGTGGTTAAAATGTATCTCCCCCAAACAAATTGTGTTTGAAAAACTGCTGCGCAAATACAGTGCGACATAATTGCAACGATCCCCATTTTATTCTTTAGGGTCTCTGCTTAAAAAAAAAAAAAAAAAAAGTATATTGTTTCGGAGCAATTTTTTTTTTTTTTTTCTCTTTCAAGCAATTTTTTTTTCAAGCAAAAATTACTGATTTAAACTTGTAAACTGACAGTGCCAGAAAAGGCCGTTCAGTAAGTTGTTATTGATGTAATGTTTATAAACAATGATAAAACTATTATTTCTATTTATATATAACAAATGATACATTCTTTATATGGGTGTTGTACAGACTTCTCAGTCCGGAGGTCCCACCTTCTAATTCTACAAATAGAAATCCTGTACAAGAAAACGATCTGTACATGTGGAGGGATTGTGGATCCGACTCGTCATCTCCACCTCAATATCACTCTGGACTCCCCACTAATGGACTTCCAGATGTCCTCCATGATTGGATCGGCACCTCCATCCCCCGGGGGGTCCGGGGATTTGTGGACTCATTGAGAAGTAGAGGGTTTTGTTGGGATTTTATGATATTTTAAGGTATTTTGTAATAAAGATTTGTCATTTTTTATACTCCCCGCCTACAAAGTCCACTATTATCAGGAAAGTAGAATCTACTTTCAACCTTTTCCTGTATAATAATAATTTGCATCTGAAAAACAAATCAGTTTTTTTAAACAAATTAGTTAAATTTACCAATTTCAGGGTCCCCATCAGAATCCCCCCCCTTTACATCAGGGTCCCCATCAGAATCCCCCCCTTACATCAGAATCCCTCCCTTACATCAGGGGCCCCATCAGAATCCCCCCCTTACATCAGGGGCCTCATCAGAACCCCCCCCTTACATCAGGGGCCTCATCAGAACCCCCCCCTTACATCAGGGTCCCCATCAGAATCCCCCCTTTATCAGGGTCCCCATCAGAATCCCCCCTACATCAGGGTCCCCATCAGAATCCCCCCCCTTACATCAGGGTCCCTATCACAATCCCCCCCTTTATCAGGGTCCCCATCAGAATCCCCCCTTACATCAGTGGCCCCATCAGATTCCCCCCCCCTTACATCAGGGGCCCCATCAGACTCCCCCCTCCCTTACATTAGGGGCCCCATCAGAATCCCCCTCCCTTACATCAGGGGCCCCATCAGAATCCCCCTCCCTTACATCAGGGGCCCCATCAGAATCCCCCTCCCTTACATCAGGGGCCCCATCAGATCCCCCCCCTTACATCAGGGGCCCCATCAGACTCCCCCCCTTACATCAGGGGCCCATCAGAATCCCCCCCTTACATCAGGGGCCTCATCAGAATCCCCCCTTACATCAGGGGCCTCATCAGAATCCCCCCCCTACATCAGGGGCCCATCAGAATCCCCCCCCTTACATCAGGGGCCTCATCAGAATCCCCCCCTTACATCAGGGGCCTCATCAGAATCCCCCCTTACATCAGGGTCCCCATCAGAATCCCCCCCTTTATCAGAGTCCCCATCAGGCTCCCTCCCCCTTACATCAGGCCCCCCCCTTTCATCAAGGTCCCAATCAGAGTCCTACTTACATCAGGGTCCCCTTTAGAGTCCCCCCCTCCCTTATATCAAGGTCCTTATTAAAAAATGTACCCAGGCTGCAGAGAACAATACCCAGATGATGAAAAATAAAAAAAAATAATATATATATATATATTATATATTATATTATATATATATATATATATATATATAAATAATCCCCCCCCCTCTGTGGATGGGACTTGGATGGTCCAAAGATGCAGATAACAATAATCAGACGATATAAATTAAAAAAAAATACAAATAAAAAAAAAGAGGATTGGGCATGCTCTTTCCCCCCTCCCCCCACATTCGGACCACCCCCCCCCCCCCCCCCCTCGGTGGATGGGACTCAGATGGTGGCAGAGAACAATAATCTGATGTTGTAAATAAAACAGAATTAAGAAAAATACATACAAATAGGAGGATTGGACGGGCTCTGAGGCTGCGGATAACAATAATCTGATGCTATAAATAAAAAAGCAAAATTATAAATAAAATATAATTAAAAAATATAATATAATATAATACAAAAAAAAAAAAATAGTAGAAATAAATAAAACAGTCTTTGCACCTAAACCGGTACTTGTATATTATATGGGCTCTGAGTGACCCAACGTGGGATTTTTTAGATCTCAGCTTCACGTGGGGGGAACATGTTTTATGCTTTTTGTTCATAATAATAAAAGAAAAAAAAAAAAGAAAAATAATAAATAAAAAAATATAAAAATAATAATAATAAATAAAAAAAAAAATAAAATTTAAAAAATGATCCATCCACACAAATATATATGTGGTACAATATTATTACTCCATATATATATATATATATATACATACATACACACACACATAGATATTTTATATATAGATATAGATTTATAGATATAGATATTTATCTATATATAGACATCTATCTATATATACTATACACACGTCATCATTATTATCCCTTCATATTAATGTGTCTAATTTATTCTTACCCTTCCTACGTCTTCATTATTATCCCCGCCTATTATTTAATATTATTTATTGAACACTGGAAATTCTCCTCACAGTCCCTATTATTATTATTCCTAGTTCTCGGCACAACACCGGGATGGGAGTTCTGGGTGAAATGGCAGCACTGGGGCATTCCCGCAATTACAGCGGCATCCCGCAACAATGGGCTTTGTCCTGCGCTCCGATGTCACATTGGCGGCAGCTTCAAGTCTAGTGCAATGATGATGGTACTGCAGGAGTGGGCTGTGCGTACAGGGAGGGTGGTAATGTATGCAGGAGGGGCTGTGTGTCCAAGGAGGGGGGTAATGTATGCAGGAGGGGGCTGTGTGTCCAAGGAGGGGGGTAATGTATGCAGGAGGGGGCTGCGTGTACAAGGAGGGGGGGGGTAATGTGAGCAGGAGGGGGCTGCGTGTACAAGGAGGGGGGGGTAATGTGAGCAGGAGGGGGCTGCGTGTACAAGGAGGGGGGGGGGTAATGTATGCAGGAGGGGGCTGCGTGTACAAGGAGGGGGGTAATGTATGCAGGAGGGGGCTGCGTGTACAAGGAGGGGGGGTAATGTATGCAGGAGGGGGCTGCGTGTACAAGGAGGGGGGGGTAATGTATGCAGGAGGGGGCTGCGTGTACAAGGAGGGGGGGTAATGTATGCAGGAGGGGGCTGCGTGTACAAGGAGGGGGGTAATGTATGCAGGAGGGGGCTGCGTGTACAAGGAGGGGGGGTAATGTATGCAGGAGGGGGCTGCGTGTACAAGGAGGGGGGGTAATGTATGCAGCAGGGGGCTGTGTGTACAAGGAGGGGGGGGTAATGTATGCAGGAGGGGGCTGTGTGTACAAGGAGGGGGGGTAATGTATGCAGGAGGGGGCTGTGTGTACAAGGAGGGGGGGTAATGTATGCAGGAGGGGGCTGTGTGTACAAGGAGGGGCGGTAATGTATGCAGGAGGGGGCTGTGTGTACAAGGAGGGGGGTAATGTGTGCAGGAGGGGGCTGTGTGTACAAGGAGGGGGGTAATGTATGCAGGAGGGGGCTGTGTGTACAAGGAGGGGGGTAATGTGTGCAGGAGGGGGCTGTGTGTACAAGGAGGGTGGTAATGTATGCAGGAGGGGGCTGTGTGTCCAAGGAGGGGGGTAATGTATGCAGGAGGGGGCTGTGTGTCCAAGGAGGGGGGTAATGTATGCAGGAGGAGGCTGTGTGTCGCAGGAGGGGGCTGTGTGTCCAAGGAGGGGGGGTAATGTGTGCAGGGGGGGGCTGTGTGTACAAGGAGGGGGGTAATGTATGCAGGAGGGGGCTGCGTGTACAAGGAGGGGGGGTAATGTGAGCAGGAAGGGGGGTAATGTATGCAGGAGGGGGCTGCGTGTACAAGGAGGGGGGTAATGTATGCAGGAGGGGGGTAATGTATGCAGGAGGGGGCTGCGTGTACAAGGAGTGGGGGTAATGTATGCAGGAGGGGGCTGCGTGTACAAGGAGTGGGGGTAATGTATGCAGGAGGGGGCTGCGTGTACAAGGAGGGGGGTAATGTATGCAGGAGGGGGCTGCGTGTACAAGGAGGGGGGGTAATGTATGCAGGAGGGGGCTGCGTGTACAAGGAGGGGGGGTAATGTATGCAGGAGGGGGCTGCGTGTACAAGGAGGGGGGTAATGTATGTAGGAGGGGGCTGCGTGTACAAGGAGGGGGGGTAATGTATGCAGGAGGGGGCTGCGTGTAGAAGGAGGGGCGGTAATGTATGCAGGAGGGGGCTGTGTGTACAAGGAGGGGCGGTAATGTATGCAGGAGGGGGCTGTGTGTACCAAGAGGGGGGTAATGTGTGCAGGAGGGGGCTGTGTGTACAAGGAGGGGGGTAATGTATGCAGGAGGGGGCTGTGTGTACAAGGAGGGGGGTAATGTATGCAGGAGGGGGCTGTGTGTACAAGGAGGGGGGTAATTTATGCAGGAGGGGGCTGTGTGTACAAGGAGGGGGGTAATTTATGCAGGAGGGGGCTGTGTGTACAAGGAGGGGGGTAATGTATGCAGGAGGGGGCTGTGTGTACAAGGAGGGGGGGTAATGTATGCAGGAGGGGGCTGTGTGTACAAGGAGGGGGTAATGTGTGCAGGAGGGGGCTGTGTGTACAAGGAGGGGCGGTAATGTATGCAGGAGGGGGCTGTGTGTACAAGGAGGGGGTAATGTGTGCAGGAGGGGGCTGTGTGTACCAAGAGGGGGGTAATGTGTGCAGGAGGGGGCTGTGTGTACAAGGAGGGGGGTAATGTATGCAGGAGGGGGCTGTGTGTACAAGGAGGGGGGTAATGTATGCAGGAGGGGGCTGTGTGTACAAGGAGGGGGGTAATTTATGCAGGAGGGGGCTGTGTGTACAAGGAGGGGGGGTAATGTATGCAGGAGGGGGCTGTGTGTACAAGGAGGGGGTAATGTGTGCAGGAGGGGGCTGTGTGTACAAGGAGGGGCGGTAATGTATGCAGGAGGGGGCTGTGTGTACAAGGAGGGGGTAATGTGTGCAGGAGGGGGCTGTGTGTACCAAGAGGGGGGTAATGTGTGCAGGAGGGGGCTGTGTGTACAAGGAGGGGGGTAATGTATGCAGGAGGGGGCTGTGTGTACAAGGAGGGGGGTAATTTATGCAGGAGGGGGCTGTGTGTACAAGGAGGGGGGTAATGTATGCAGGAGGGGGCTGTGTGTACAAGGGGGGGGTAATGTATGCAGGAGGGGGCTGTGTGTACCGGGGGGGGTAATGTATGCAGGAGGGGGCTGTGTGTACAAGGAGGGGGGTAATGTGTGCAGGAGGGGGCTGTGTGTACAAGGAGGGGGGGTAATGTATGCAGGAGGGGGCTGTGTGTACAAGGAGGGGGGTAATGTATGCAGGAGGGGGCTGTGTGTACAAGGAGGGGGGGTAATGTATGCAGGAGGGGGCTGTGTGTACAAGGAGGGGGGGTAATGTATGCAGGAGGGGGCTGTGTGTACAAGGAGGGGGGTAATGTATGCAGGAGGGGCTGTGTGTACAAGGAGGGGGGTAATGTGTACAGGGAGTGGGCTGTGTGTAGAAGGAAGGGGTGAGGTGCAGAGGAGGGGACAGTGTATACAGGGAGGGGAATACCTCCCAACTGTCCAGAATTTGGCGGGACTGTCCCAATATTTTAACTAAATCCCAGCGTCTCGCAAATCGCAGATCTCATTGCCAGAACATGGGCACAGTAGCACAGGCACCCAGGATAACTGCTGTGCCCTGACAATTTAAATTAAGTTCTTCTTTAAAGTAGTCTCAGACAAAGTTTTAGCTCTCTGTCTAACTTCAGTGTACACAAAATCATCTGTAAAAGGGAGAAAATTTATTTTTTTATTGATTGTGCTGGGTTGGTATGTGTCTGTAAGACTCTTACTAACCTTGCCTCTTAAACCCCTCCCACTGTTAACAGTTTGTCCACACCCATTTTTGTCACAGATCACTGTGTGCCACCACAGGTCACTGCCAGCCCTGAAATGTCCCTCATTCTCAATTTCTAAAGTTGGGAGGTATGCTGTGTATTAAATGTAGCCTCACCAGTGCCCATCAAATGCAGCCTCACCAGCGCCCATCAAATGCGGCAACACCAGCGCCCATCAAATGCGGCAGCAACACCAGCGCCCATCAAATGCGGCAGCAACACCAGCGCCCATCAAATTCAGCCTCACCGGCGCCCATCAAATGCGGCAACACCAGCACCCATCACATGCAGCCTCACCAGCGCCCATCAAATGCGACACCACCAGCGCCCATCAAATGTAGCCTCACCAGCGCCAATCAAATGCAGCCTCACCAGCGCCCATCAAATGCAGCCTCACCAGCGCCCATCAAATGCAGCCTCACCAGCGCCCATCAAATACGGCACCACCAGCGCCCATCAAATGCGGCACCACCAGCACCCATCAAATGCAGCCTCACCAGCACCCATCAATGCAGCCTACCAGTGGCCATCAATGAATGTTTGCTTGCTTACATTCATTGGGGACAATTTGCCCTAGCAATGATGGTACTGCAGGAGGGGGCTGTGTGTACAGGGAGGGTGGTAATGTATGCAGGAGGGGGTTGTGTGTACTGGGGGGGGGGGTAATGTGTATACCACATTATCAACAAAACCCCTAATTTTCCACTTCTTGATTAGAGTTTGAACACTACTGATTGGCATTCTCAATTCCTTGGATATATTTTTATATCCCTTTCCTGTTTTATACAGTTCAATTACCTTTTCCCGCAGATCCTTTGACAATTCTTTTTCTTTCCCCATGACTCAGAATCCAGAAACGTCAGTGCAGCACTGGATGAAAGATGCAAGGGTCTGTCAGGAGTCCAGAATCTCATTGACCTTTTATACACACACACTAATTACAATCAAACAGATCACAGGTGAGGATGGTTACCTTTAATAGCCATTCAAACCCCTTTGTGTCAACTTGTGTGCATTTTATCAGGCCGAAATCACCAGGGTATGTAAACTTTCAATCAGGGTCATTTGGGTAGTTTCTGTTGCCATTATGATTTAAAAAGAGTAAAACACAATTGATTGATAATAAATGGCTTCAGCCAAACACTAACCATGAGTGAAAGAAAAGTTTTTGTGTCATCATTCATATTCTCTGAAAAATGGCCAAGAAATCGTAAATTCTGCCAGGGTATGTAAACTTATGAGCACAACTGTAGGCAGCCATGTTGGTTTATTACATTTTTTTTAGCCTCTTTGTAATGCTTTGCAATTCTACACATCAGTTGCACTTATTGCTCCTTGGTCCTGGAATCGGCTGACCCATCGCCAACAATTCCCTCTTCATGTCCGAGATCTGATCTCAACGGTTGTAAAAGAAAAACGTATACCGGCTGTGAACAGACTTTATTGGTTGGTCAGAGCAAACAAATAAAATAATTACATTTCTTTAACCACATCACATTCCCTTCCTGTCCAGGCCATTATTCAGTTTTCAGTGCTGTGATAGGTTGACTGACAATCACTTGGTAATGCGCCCAACTGTACCCAAATTTCTTTTTTTTTTAAAAGTGATTATTTTAAAAAAATAAAAAACAATCCTTTTTAAGGCCTTATAGGCTGAAACGCGTCAACTGACCTAATCTGCGTTTGTTCACTGTGGCTATTCAATAAATTGAAGACATTTTAAGAGTAACAACCGGGGTGCGGATCATTTTTTTTCTACATTACTCTACTCAGCCAGCGACTGTGGATCCACCACCTGGGAGCTCTGCTAAGTGTTGTATGGGTAGTAGAACTGACTTTTCTGTTTACACGAAAGGAACCAGTGGGCTCCATTAATGCCGATATGGACGGCCAGCTGTCCGATAATAAAAAAAAAAAAAAAAAAAGTGCGATGCCCGAAAGCGGTTATCCTGCCGCAAGGTAGAGAAATGATGGGCTCTCAGGCCTGGGAGAAATCGCGGATTCCCAAGGATGGGCATTAAGGGACAGGCTGGACAAGAGGGGTTTTTTTTTTTTTTTCAACCACTTGTGTACAGGTACGTACTGTCCTGAAACTTTTGACACTAAAACACCCCCCATGGTTTTTCAATGACAGCCATTCAAATGTGTGCGAAAAGTTTCCTGCGCTACTTTGGTCCAACTTTCATGCGACTTAAAGAGGGAGTCCACCCAAAAAAAAAAAAAAAATTAAAAGCCAGCAGCTACAAATACTGCAGCTGCTGAGTTTTAATACATGGCCACTTACCTGTCCCAGGGTCCAGTGATGTCGGCAGCCGACGCCGATAAATCGCTCGACTCTCGGCAGCTGCCGCCGCCATCCTAGGTGAGGGAGTCAGGAAATGAAGCGTTGCGGCTTCACTTCCCGGTTCCCTACTGCGCATGCGCGAGTCGCGCTGCGCATCGTAAGTGGTCCCCGCTCTCTCCTGGGACCCGTGTGTTTCAAAGGAGACAGCGTGGAGGGACAGGAAGAGGCATAGACTCCTGTGGGAGTTTATGCCGGAAGTGGGTGCAAATATCTGTCTTAGACAGGTATCTGCACCCCCCTCCCTCCTGAAAGGTGCCAAATGTGACACCGGAGGGGGGGGGGGGGGGGAGAATTCCGAAAAGCGGAAGTTCCATTTTTGTGTGGAACTCCGCTTTAAAGGCCATAGACTTCAACGTAAACCCTCAAAAGTCACACCCGAATCCTATACATGCGGGAGTTGTGCAACACCTGTCCATTATCATTGGTCAAAGCCAAAGTCGCATCCACGCATCCAAAGTTGCACTCCAAATTCGTGTAACTTTGGAGTCGTATAAGTGTGAATGGAGCCTAAAAGAAAGTAATTGTCAGTCAAACGATCATGTGAAACTGCATTGTGGGCAAGGACTAGATATCATGGATACACCTAAAACATTTATAACACCCCCCACTCCAACACAATCCCCCTACCCCATTCACTGGTGATTGCTTGAACTTTAACCCACCACCAAAACAATCTTGCAATAATCGTGCACAGTGGCCCTTTAAAATTGCAGCCTTCCACTGTCGCAAGCTGGGGGGGGTGGGGGGTGTTTAAAAAGTGTTAGTTCACTGTGAAAGTGTAAAAAATAAATAAACCAGGACTGCATAGTGGCAACAACAACCTAAAATATATATATATTATATAATAGCATATATACACTCATATAGTATAGTATATTAATATTAGGGATGCACAGATACCATATTTTTTTTTCGAGTACCGATACTTTGTTTTTTTGTTTTTTTCTTTCGCCGATACCAATTACCGATACCTACCACAACCTACTCAGCTGTCAGCAATGGTACAAAGCATTGAAAAATTATTTACAAATGCAATCTATTTTTTTTTTTTTTAATCTTGCGCTTTTTCAATGTGAAATGTCTAAATATGTTAATATAGATGTGTAAAAATATTCACTAAGCAAACAAAAAAAAAAAAAAAGATTTCATTGTTTATAAAATAGACGAACAAAAAAAAAAAAAAGCAGGAAAATAATAATTAAATGGAGGAGAATAGGGGGTTAATTAAGGCTGTTTAGAGTAAATTAAGGGTTGATAAGGGGCTAAATAGAGGTACAGTTGTTCATCCCTTTGATCTGCAGGTAAACAGAAAAGATACAAAAAGAAACAATGTTTCTTTTAATTTTAGTGTTTCAGGGGCTGAGCAATGTTGTTAATAAACATTGCGGGTTGCTTTTTTTTTTTTTTTTGACAGCTCCAATTACCGGAATTCTTTAACACTTCAGCTGTGAACAGAGGAGACCCCACTGACAGCTCAAAGAACTGAGCCTGAAAGTGTCGGTTTCAGGTATCAGTGCATTTGCACGAGGTGCTGATACTTGTGCAAGTACTCGGTATCGGCACCAATCCTAATATATATATATATATATATATATATATATATATATATATATATATATATATATATATATATATATATATATATATATATATATATATATGCCATGCAGCTGGCCCAGGGATTAGAAACCTTGCTCTTCTCTCTCCTCTATGTGCAGCGCTTCTAGGATTGATCATATCAATTCTGACTGGTCAGCACCTGCACAATGAAATGCTCTGGTCTGTCCTGGAAGCGCTGCACAGAGAAGGGCTTGCCTGGCTGCGTGGCCAATGATAGTTCAGCTTCACCTGAGGTATGTACAATAGGGAGACCCTATTTGGGGGGTGGGGGGATTTCGGGGGTTGGGTGTTAGTTCACCTTTTCAAAAAAAATAAAATGAAAAGGTGAGGTAACACTTTAATCAATGGATATATTCATTAAATCGTCCTCCTTCCTCTTACTCTGTTGAGGGAGGAAGGGGTGGACTCTCCAGTAGGCCATCACAGAGATCACAAGGTACAGAGCCGCTCCCATCAGCTCTGTGCCTTCTATCTATGCACTCATCATTGGCAGGAGCAGCAACATTCTGCTCTCCCTGGTATGCACAACAATGTGAACAAAAATAATTTTGAAAAGGCCTGTCAGAATAGCAGCTTCCCCTAGAGGCTGTTATTAAATGGCCTGTTGAAATAACAGCTCCCCCTAGAGGCCGTTTCACTGCAACAGCTGTTAGTGGGGGCGACCTTTAAATTCACGGACATCCGTTTCCATGTTGCGTTTGATCTTTGTTAAGCCCGTGTTCTTCCTTATCTAGCAGTCTGTGATATAGCAGGCCACAGTCGGGGCCTAATTTCTGCCCTTGGAAGCCGCAGTTCTCGCCCCGAGTCGCTGCAAAGAAAGGGTTCCCTTTAAGTGTTCTATAATCATGGCCAACACCAAGCCGATCAAGGATGGTCTGGGCCAGGCCAGGAACCGCAGGCTGCAGGAGGGTGCCATAAAGCCTCAAGGCTTCGAGGGTGAGGTAAAGAACACAACGTCCCCATGCCTGGTCTTCTTCTGTTCCCTTGGACAGCTTCCATGGAGCCTGACTTTGGAGGAACGCGTTAGAAGAGCGCACGCCGCTGTCGATTGCCTCCAAGGCTTTGTGCACCTGGAAGGTGGTCATGTACTGGTCTACTAGTTGGGGAAGTCCTCGTAAAGCACCAAGTAGGGTCTCCAACTGATCTTTGGCCGATATTGGCACGCTCGTGCACTGGTAACGCGGCCATGACTGCTCAGGATTCATACTGGGCGCAGTGGAGCGGTTCAATAGTCCACCAAGAGCATCGGCAAGAGCAGAGTTGAGTAGGTTACGGACAGAATTGTGGTTAAAGTCGCAGTCGCGTTCGGGGGAACCGTTACGAAGTAGGAAATAGCGGAGTCCATCTCTGCCGTAAAGTCCAATACATTCGGTGGGGTCAATCACGTTCTGGAGGCTCTTCGACATCTTCACGCCTTGACACGTCCAATGAGAATGGATGAGGAGCTTTGCAGGAGGGGGCAGACCGGCAGCTAGCAAAAAGGCCGGCCAGTATACGGCGTGGAAGCGCAAAATTTCTTTCCCAAGCAGATGCGTTGAGGGGCCCCACGGAGAGTAACTGGGATCTGGGTATTTGGCCACGGTTAGGTAGTTGATGAGCGCGTCCAGCCACACATAAATAGTATGAGTCAGGTCAGAGGGCACCGGGATACCCCAGGACACGCGGTTGCTCTGTCGGGACACGGAGAGATCTGGGAGGTCCTCTTCCAGCCACTTCTGCACTATTCGGAGAAACGGGGCGGGGTGGATAGGGTCTGTCTGAAGCCACTTTAGGAGGTTAGGTCGTAGAGAAGATAGACGGAACATGTAATTCTCTTCACTCATCCAGTGTACCTAGGATGAAAAAAAATAAAAAAATGAAGATTAAATAGTGACCACCTTAACCACATAAAGACCAGGCTTTTTCTGGCACTCAGTTTACATTTTTCATTATACACTTCTTAGCAGAGACCCTAGGGAATAAAATGGTGAGTGTTGCAGGTTTTTTATGTGACATGTTATTTGAGCAGTGGTTTTGCAAACACAATTTTTTTTTGGGGGGGGGGGGGGGGGGGGGGGGAGATAAAAAAAAACAAAAAAAAAAAACACTGATTAAAATAAAAAAAAATAATAGTAATTAAAAAAAAAACAATATATGCCCCAATGTTTTTGTATATATTTTAAGCAGAGGCCCTACAGAATAAAATGGTGGGTGTTGCAATTTTTTTATATTACGTGGTATTTATGCAGTAGATTTTTCAAACACAATTTTTGGGGGAAAGGAAAAAAAAATACACTTTGATTAAAATAAAAAATATATACCCCAATTATTTTGTATATATTTTTTTAGGCAGAGGCCTTAGAGAAAAAAATTGTGGGTGTTGCAATTTTTTATGTTTCGTGGTATTTATGCAGTCGTCTTTCAAATGCAATTTTTTTTTTGGGAAGAAAAATAAAACACACTTTTTTAAATTCTAATGCACAAAAACACAATATATAACCCAATTTTTTGGTAAATTATAAAAAAATAAATAAATTATGTTACACCAAGTAGATACCTAACATTTCACGCGCGCTCATGGAATGGCAACAAATGCCAGAGTGGGGCATCTATGTGCTGGGAAGTGGTCATGAATGGGGCTTCCTAGCAACCTTTGACCCATTCTAGGCCTCAGTCAGCTGCTGGCTCGGGAGATTCCCCAGGCGACAGCTATGTGAAAGCAAAGAGGCAGGGATGTCGGGGGGGGTCATCATTACCCTAATTTGGCAATGGCCGTATTCGTACAACAGGAATCTCCTGGCCTGCAGCCGGAGTCATTATTGGTTGCTAGGATGCCGTCAGCCACACAGCCGACAGCATCTTAGCAACCAGTGCAGTGGAATAGGGGCACCCAAGTTGCACAGAGGATGGAGTGTCCAGTATGGAAACTCCGGCCTCAGTGCAGCCCTCACCGTGCAACTAATTCATTTTTTCAGGGCCTGCGTTTTCAACCTTGCTAAAGCCTTTTCATAAACATTCCAACACATTTCAGGGATCCTATAATGACCCATCTTTAGGATTTAGAACTTAGGAAACCTGCCAAATGCAGTACATCAACCAAGAGTATGTGAACACCTGAGCATCACACCTGTATGAGCTTGTTGGACATTCCATTTCAGAAGCACAGACATTATTAAGAAGTTGTCCCCCTTTATAACATCCTCCACTCTTCTGGGAAGGATTTCCACAAGATTTTGGAGTGTGTCTGTGGGAATGTGCACCCATTCATCCACAAAAGTATTTGTGAGGTCAGGTACTGATGTTGGATGAGAAGACCAAGCATACAATGATCCCGCCGGAAGCGGAATCCTCCCGCCAGACCTACGCCAATCGCCTTGAGTGGACCTACCTCAATAGCCTTGACTGTACCTACCTCAATAGCCTTCAACGGCCCTACGTCAATAGCCTTCAACGGCCCTACGTCAATAGCCTTCAACGGCCCTACGTCAATAGCCTTCAACGGCCCTACGTCAATAGCCTTCAACGGCCCCTACGTCCATAGCCTTCAACGGCCCTACGTCCATAGCCTTCAACGGCCCTACGTCCATAGCCTTCAACGGCCCTACGTCAATAGCCTTCAACGGCCCTACGTCAATAGCCTTCAACGGCCCTACGTCAATAGCCTTCAACGGCCCTACGTCAATAGCCTTCAACGGCCCTACGTCAATAGCCTTCAACGGCCCTACGTCAATAGCCTTCAACGGCCCTACGTCAATAGCCTTCAACGGCCCTACGTCAATAGCCTTCAACGGCCCTACGTCAATAGCCTTCAACGGCCCTACGTCAATAGCCTTCAACGGCCCTACGTCAATAGCCTTCAACGGCCCTACGTCCATAGCCTTCAACGGCCCTACGTCCATAGCCTTCAACGGCCCTACGTCAATAGCCTTCAACGGCCCTACGTCAATAGCCTTCAACGGCCCTACGTCAATAGCCTTCAACGGCCCTACGTCAATAGCCTTCAACGGCCCTACGTCAATAGCCTTCAACGGCCCTACGTCCATAGCCTTCAACGGCCCTACGTCCATAGCCTTCAACGGCCCTACGTCCATAGCCTTCAACGGCCCTACGTCCATAGCCTTCAACGGCCCTACGTCCATAGCCTTCAACGGCCCTACGTCAATAGCCTTCAACGGCCCTACGTCAATAGCCTTCAACGGCCCTACGTCAATAGCCTTCAACGGCCCTACGTCAATAGCCTTCAACGGCCCTACGTCAATAGCCTTCAACGGCCCTACGTCAATAGCCTTCAACGGCCCTACGTCAATAGCCTTCAACGGCCCTACGTCAATAGCCTTCAACGGCCCTACGTCAATAGCCTTCAGCGGCCCTACGCCAATAGCCTTCAGCGGCCCTACGCCAATAGCCTTCAGCGGCCCTACGCCAATAGCCTTCAGCGGCCCTACGCCAATAGCCTTCAGCGGCCCTACGTCAATAGCCTTCAGCGGCCCTACGTCAATAGCCTTCAGCGGCCCTACGTCAATAGCCTTCAGCGGCCCTACGTCAATAGCCTTCAGCGGCCCTACGTCAATAGCCTTCAGCGGCCCTACGTCAATAGCCTTCAGCGGCCCTACGTCAATAGCCTTCAGCGGCCCTACGTCAATAGCCTTCAGCGGCCCTACGTCAATAGCCTTCAACGGCCCTACGTCAATAGCCTTCAACGCCCCTACGTCAATAGCCTTCAGCGGACCTACATGGAAAGCCTTCAGCAGACCTACATGGAAAGCCTTCAGCAGACCTACATGGAAAGCCTTCAGCAGACCTACATGGAAAGCCTTCAGCAGACCTACATGGAAAGCCTTCAGCAGACCTACATGGAAAGCCTTCAGCAGACCTACATGGAAAGCCTTCAGCAGACCTACATGGAAAGCCTTAAATGGACCTACATGGAAAGCCCTTCAACGGCCCTGCATGGAAAGCCTTCAACGGCCCTGCATGGAAAGCCTTCAACGGCCCTGCATGGAAAGCCTTCAACGGCCCTGCATGGAAAGCCTTCAACGGCCCTGCATGGAAAGCCTTCAACGGCCCTGCATGGAAAGCCTTCAACGGCCCTGCATGGAAAGCCTTCAACGGACCTGAACTCAATTATTTGTAGGGATGTCCACATATGTATGGCCATAGAGATAGGTGTGATGGCCAGGTGACCACAAACTTCTCAACCATATAGTATAGTTCTAATTTACTGGATTTCCTCACCTGATGTCCACTTTCTACGGACACGCGTATTTTGTCACCGTTGGAGTTCGTGCTCTCCGTCGTTTGCTCCTCACTTAAAAAAGCCTCATCGGGAGTACAGTACCAGCCCTGGTATGTCCCCTTGTAGATGTATCCTCGTTCCTCCAGCGTCTTCCAGAAATGACACACTGCCCGGGAGTGGCGATGTTCTGTCGTACGAACAAAATCCGTGTAGGATATTCCCATCGTATCGAACATTGTGCGGAATTGCTGGGAGACCTTTGAACAGAGCTCAGGCGGGTTCAAACCCAATGCAGCTGCAGCTTGCTGTACCTTGATGCCATGTTCATCAGTGCCTGCCAAAAAAAAAAAATGTCACAAGCATATTTCCTAGCTCCATCTAGTGGCCATAAAACAGTAGTTTCCAGCTTGAGGTATTTCAGGACAATACTGCCTTATGGCCACTAGAAGGAGCTTATGATCCTAGGAATACACATTAGACAATATACAAGAACTGTGACAGCTGAGCAAATGCTTGTGATGTCTGTTCAGCTTTTTTTTTGTTTGGGGTGCACAAATGTAATTTGATAGGGGGGGGGGGGGGGGTTGGGGGCCACAGCTTGGATGCGATTTGTGGAGGAGGCACAGCTTGGATCCCATGGGGGGGGGGAATGGGGTGGAAACGATTGGGTGGCACGAGTTTCAATTTGATGGGGGTGGGGCTACAGCTTGGATGTGAGTAATATGGGAGGTGGATCCACAACTCGGGTCCCATTGAGGGGAGGGGGGCACAGCCTGGAACTGTTTGGTAGGGGGTGGGGTCATTGATCCGATTGGAAGACAGTAGGGGGGCGGGGGTCATTCATCCGATTGGAGGACAGTAGGGGGCGGGGGTCATTCATCCGATTGGAGGACAGTAGGGGGCGGGGGTCATTCATCCGATTGGAGGACAGTAGAGGGGGAGGTGTCATTGATCTGGAAGACAGAAGGGGCGAGTCATTGATCCGATTGGAGGACAGAGGGGGGGGGGGTCGTTGATCCGATTGGAGGACAGTAGGGGGGGCATTGATCCGATTGGAGGACAGTAGGGGGGGGCATTGATCCGATTGGAGGACAGTAGGGGGGGGCATTGATCCGATTGGAGGACAGTAGGGGGGGCATTGATCCGATTGGAGAACAGTAGGGGGGGCATTGATCCGATTGGAGAACAGTAGGGGGGGCATTGATCCGATTGGAGGACAGTAGGGGGGGCATTGATCCGATTGGAGGACAGTAGGGGGGCATTGATCCGATTGGAGGACAGTAGGGGGGGCATTGATCCGATTGGAGGACAGTAGGGGGGGCATTGATCCGATTGGAGGACAGTAGGGGGGGCATTGATCCGATTGGAGGACAGTAGGGGGGGCATTGATCCGATTGGAGGACAGTAGGAGGGCATTGATCCGATTGGAGGACAGTAGGGGGGCATTGATCCGATTGGAGGACAGTAGGGGGGGGCATTGATCCGATTGGAGGACAGTAGGAGGGCATTAATCTGATTGGAGGACAGTAGGAGGGCATTGATCTGATTGGAGGACAGTAGGGGGGTCATTGATCTGATTGGAGGACAGTAGGGGGGTCATTGATCTGATAGGAGGACAGTAGGGGGGTCATTGATCTGATTGGAGGACAGTAGGGGGGACATTGATCCGATTGGAGGACAGTAGGGGGGTCATTGATCTGATTGGAGGACAGTAGGGGGGGGGTCATTGATCTGATTGGAGGACAGTAGGGGGGGTCATTGATCTGATTGGAGGACAGTAGGGGGGGTCATTGATCTGATTGGAGGACAGTAGGGGGGGGGTCATTGATCTGATTGGAGGACAGTAGGGGGGTCATTGATTCGATTGGAGGACAGTAGGGGGGGGTCATTGATCTGATAGGAGGACAGTAGGGGGGGTCATTGATCTGATTGGAGGACAGTAGGGGGGGGTCATTGATCTGATTGGAGGACAGTAGGGGGGGTCATTGATCTGATTGGAGGACAGTAGGGGGGGTCATTGATCTGATTGGAGGACAGTAGGGGGGGTCATTGATCTGATTGGAGGACAGTAGGGGGGGGTCATTGATCTGATTGGAGGACAGTAGGGGGGGTCATTGATCTGATTGGAGGACAGTAGGGGGGGTCATTGATCTGATTGGAGGACAGTAGGGGGGGGGTCATTGATCTGATTGGAGGACAGTAGGGGGGGTCATTGATCTGATTGGAGGACAGTAGGGGGGGTCATTGATCCGATTGGAGGACAGTAGGGGGGGTCATTGATCTGATTGGAGGACAGTAGGGGCGATCATTGATCTGATTGGAGGACAGTAGGGGGGATCATTAATCTTAATGGAGGACAGTAGGGGGGGTAATTGATCTGATTGGAGGACAGTAGGGGGGGGGGTCATTGATCTCATTGGAGGACAGTAGGGGGGGTCATTGATCTGATTGGGTGGGGGGGAGATGAAGTCTCTCACCGGTGCTCAGCCTGCTCTCCTCCCCGCACAGTCCGGTGTACCGGTGCAGGGTGTCCCCCAGCACGGCGGAGTAGACATGTCCCAGGTGGGGGGCGGCGTTCACATAGAAGATCGGGGTGGTGATCAGCCGACCGCCCGCCGCCCCTCCATGGCCGATCTTCCTGCTGAAGCGCACTGAGCACCATCGGCCGACCACCCGTCCATACAACCACCGCATGTCACCGACTGGGAACTCCTCTCCTCCGGGCTGACCCACGTGCACCCATACCAACCTCACCCCGAAAAAACATGCTCAAAACACAATCTAACCCATAAAGTTATCCGCCTATCTCCGATAACATCGCAGCTCCGGGGCTGGTTTCCGATTTTGAAACTAATTATGAAGCGGGCCGGTGAGGGCAAGTTGCCCTCAGTCAAAATGGCGACGCTCGGGTGATCCTTACCCCCCCCCCCCGATAAACCAGGCTCAAAACACAGTCTAACATGTACAACCGCCCTCATATCTGCGATAATATTGCAGCCCCCCCTTCGGGGGCTAATGTCGGATTTGAGAAATGTGTAGCGGGAAACTGAGGGCATTTTGCCCTCAATAAAGATGGCGGCCGGCGCTCCACGCACAGGAAGTCGTGTAGAGGAAGGACGCCGGTGGCGGCGCGACGTATGGTGGGGGAGATGGCGCTCTGCAGAGTGGTGCTGGGGCTGAGGACGGCCAGAGGCGGCTTACAGAACCAGAGAAGGCTGCGGGCCCCCAGCAGTGAGTGTCCCGGATGTCATTGCCCCCCTAGGGGCCTTCTAATGGGCTCCTCGTAGCTTCATTCCTATTGGCTGAGGGTTTACCCTTCAGGTGTTCTCATTACAGGGAGGTCATGTGACCTGACACTCTCCTCTCTCCATTAAAGGCAATGGGAAGCCAAATCCTTCCCCAGCAGGAAAGGGTTACAGACCAGCCAAGGAGTGTTATTATTATTATCTCTTTTTTTTATTTTCTTGTGTCCCCATGGGGGAGAATTCACTTCACTTCCTGTCCAGCAAA
The DNA here is from genome assembly GCA_037952835.1 of Lithobates septentrionalis. NCBI lineage: Eukaryota > Metazoa > Chordata > Amphibia > Anura > Ranidae > Lithobates > Lithobates septentrionalis. The sequence continues at coordinate 17,466 of JBBDGP010004161.1, read as the reverse complement.
CACAACAGGAAGTGGGAGGAAATCTCTTCAAATTGCCCCTCCCCTTTCACAAAAAATGTATCTCTGCATACAAAATTAACTCCTTAATAGCAGCAGGTAAAAAAACAAAAACGCTGGGAGAAGCACAAAATCTGGAGGAGGAGTTCTGTCCTCCCTGCTGCTGAGACGGGGGGGTGGGCAAAGACGAGTCTCTCTGCGGCTGCAAGGAGAGGTACGGGATCTGGAGGTGGAGTTCTGTCCACTAAGCTGCTTACCGCTGAGATGGGGGGGCAGGGATGAGCCTCTCCAAGGCTGCACAGAAAAGTGCAGGATCCCGAGAAGGAGTTCTGTCCTCTCTGCTGCCAAATCCTGAGACGAGGCTCCAAGGAGAAACACAGGATCTGTAGGAGGACCTCTGTCCTCCGCTGCTTACCGCAGAGATGAGCCTCTCCGAGGTTGCACAGAGGTGCAGGATCTGTTGGAGGAGTTCTGTCCTCTCTGCTGCTTACCGCAGGGAATAGCCTCTCCGAGGCTGCGCAGGATCTGTAGGAGGACTTCTGTCCTCTCTGCTGCTTACTGCTGAAATGGGGAGCAGGGATGAGCCTCTCCGAGTCTGCACAGAGAAGTGCAGAATCCAGTTTTGTCCTCTCTGCTACCAAATCCTGAGACAAGTCTCTCCGTGGCTGCATGTAGAAACACAGGATCTGTAGGGATGAGTTCTGTTCTCTCTGCTGCTGACTGCTGGGGGGGGGGGGGGGGGCAGAGACGCGCTTCTCCACAGCTGCAGGGAAAAATGCAGGATCTGGAGGAGTAGCTGCTGCCATAGAAATGTGGGGGGGGGGCAGAGATGAGTCTCAGGGGCTGCACAGGATCTGTAGGAGGAGTTCTGTCCACCCCTCTGCTGCTTACTGCTGCAACAAGGTGGGGCGGCAGAGACGAGGGGGGGGTGCCACAGCTGCAAGAGAGGTGCAAGGGCCACTTGATAAGATCTGGTGGGTCAGATTCGGCACGTTCTGTAGCACATGACCTTTGGTAGTCTTCATACTATGGACATCTGTGGGGGGGGGGGGGGGGGGGGTAGTAATTCTTGCTGCTGGCATTATCTCAATACATGTGTGCAGCGCCCTCTACTGACGGTCCCTCTTTTTGCAGGTTCCTTACTTGAGCACTCGTCTTCACCTTACAAGCAACTACTGAGACATTCTGGAAATGCTGCGAACCCTGCCCCGCCCGGAAGTCTTTTCTATGGGCTCCTCGTGGGAGGGGTCACGGTGGTGGGCGGAGTATATGTGAGTAACAGAACTGCTTGTATAACTGGGGTGGGGGGAGGGAGGTTAAAGGGAATCTCCTACCAAAGACAAAAGTATGGCTTATGTCCTCGCCCCTCCCACTTATCCGATCGCTTTAAGAGTACAATGGTGGGGTGTTGCAATTTTTTTATGCCGCGTGATATTTGCGCAGAGGTTTTTCAAATGCAAATTTAAAAAAAAAAGTTTAATGAATTTTAATGCGCACGATTTAATTAATACCCAATTGTTTGGTAATCGAAGGCATTTCCCTGTTCTGCCTAGCAACATGACAGGGATCACCGCTCTCTGTCATCGGGAGCGGTGATCGCTGTCATGTCAGTGGTAGCCCCCCCCCCCCCACAATTATAATCACTCCCTAGGACACACTTAACCCCTTGATCGCCCCCCCCTAGTGTTTAACCCCTTCCCTGCCAGTGTCATTTACACAGTAGTCAGTGCATTTTTATAGCACCGATCGCTGTATAAAAGACAATGGTCCCAAAATAGTGTCAAAAGTGTCTGATGCGTCCGCCACAATGTCGCAGTCATGATAAAAATCGCAGATCGCCGCCATTACTAATAAAAAAAATAAATAAATAAAAATGGCATAAAACTATCCCCTATTTTGTAGACGCTATAAATTTTGCGCAAACCAATCAATATACGCTTATTGCAATTTTTTTTTTTTTTACCAAAAATATGTAGAAGAATACATATTGGCCTAAACTGAGGAAGAAATTAATTTTTTTATATATTTTTGGGGAATATTTATTATAGCAAAAATAAAAAATATTGCGTTTTTTTTTTCAAAATTGTCGCTCTTTTTTTTAGTTTATAGCGCAAAAAATAAAAACCGCAGAGGCGATCAAATACCACCAAAAGAAAGCTCTATTTGTGGGAAAAAAAAGGACGTCACTTTTGTTTGGGTACAATGTCGCACGACTGCGCAATTGTCAGTTAAAGTGACGCAGTGCCGAATCGAAAAAAGTGCTCTGGTCAGGAAGGGGGGTAAAATCATCCGGGGCTGAAGCGGTAAAAAAATCTCCGTAGGTTCCTTCTGTTAAAATAAATAAATAAATCTACATAGGCGACACTTTACAAGCCTTTTTTTTACAGATTACCAGTTTAAAGTTACACGGGAGATCTGGCGCTAAAATTCTTGCTCTTGCTTTGACGTTCGCGGTGAAGCCTCACAGGTGTGGCGCGATCGCCGTTTACATGTGTGGGTGGGACTGACATGCGTTTAGTCTTTACGTCCGAGCAAGAGAGGGGGACAGGGGTGCTTTAAAATAATTTTTTTTTTTTAAATAGTAAAGCTGTAGCTTTATTATTTTTTTTTTAATCAACTTTATTGCTATCGCAAGGGATGAACGACATCCCTAGTGACGGCATGGGCCATTATAGGTCCTCCTTTTTATGGAGAGATCTGAGGTCTGTGAAGACTCCGGATCTCTCCTCTGGCCTCCAAAGCAATCCGATCGACCCGAGATCGCTTTGCTCAGACGCTCGTTCAAGCCGGCAGTGGCTTGCTTACATCAAACCATTAAGGCGACAGAATTATTCGCCGCGTCTGGATTCTGACATCACATATTGGGAGGAGCGTCAGATCCTCTCGCTGTGTCCCAATCGGAGTGTCCCAGTATAGTTGTTGGCAGATCTAAAGGAAATTGTACAATCAGATTGTAACGTGTATGGCTTTTTTTTTTTTTTTATTAATTTTATTTCTTATCTTAGGTGTACAGAACACTTCACAGAGATAAATCTCGATTCAATGAGAGGATCTCTACAGTTGAGTCCATAAAACAGACTAGTGGTAAGTTTTTTTTAGCATTTTGATTTAACATGACAAGGCTTCAGGTCTGATTTAAAGCCTATAGCACAATGATGGTGAACCTTGGCACCCCAGATGTTTGGTAACTACATTTCCCATGATGCTCTGGCACTCTGCAGTGTAGATGAGCATCATGGGAAATGTAGTTCCAAAACATCTGGGGTGCCAAGGTTCGCTATCACTGCTAAAGGCGAACCCTACGCTTAAGACCGTATTACATTTTACACCCAGGGCTGCTGTTAGAAATCTCGGGGGGGGGGGGGGGACCCCACACAGCCTACCTGACAGGGGCCCCCTTCCCCCTGGGCCGAAAGTGACTAAGAATATAAATGTATCAGTCCCTTTTCTCTGTAGCTTCAGCTGTACAGATGAATGAATAGGAAGCTCTCCAAGGCTTCCGGCTCATTCACAAATCGAAGCATAGTAAACACAGCTTACTATAAGGGATGCACCAATACCATTTTTGTTTTTTACAACGTGTACCGATACTTTACTTTTTTTAGTACTCGCCTATACCAATTACCGATATCTACCGCAACGGTTTTGTTTTCACTTCAGCTGTCAGCAATGGTACAAAAGCATTAAAAAGTTATTTTACCAATGAAATAAATTTTTTTTTTTTTAATTTTGCACTTTTTCAATGTGAAATGTGTAAATATATGTTAATATATATGTGTAAAAATATTCACTTACAAAGCAAACAAAAAAAAATAAAGTTTTAATTTATCGTTTATAAAATAGACGTAAACAAAAAAAAAAAGCAGGAAAATAATAATTAAATGGAGGAGAATAGGGAGTTAATTAAGGCTGATTAGAGTAAATTAAGGGGTTAAACAGAGGAACATTAGTTCACCCCTTTGATCTGCAGATGAAGAAACAGAAAGATACAAAAAGAAACAATGTTTCTTTTTATTTTAGTGTTTCAGTGGCTGAGCAATGTTGTTGATAAACATTGCCAGCTGCTTTTTTTTTTTTTTTTTTTTTTTTTGACAGCTCCAGTTACCGGACTTCTTTAACACTGGGGAGACTCACTGACAGCTCAAAGAGCCGAGCCTGGAAGTATCGGTTTAAGGTATCGGTGCATTTGCACGAGTACCGATACTTGTGCAAATACTCGGTATCGGCACACTGATACCGATCCTAGTATCGGTACAACCCTACTTACTATGCTTCAGTGACAAATGGACACAAGAGTGATTGGTACCGATTATTCACTGTTCATTCAGGAATGGAAGGGGCCAGTAAATGACATTGGGGGGGGGGGAGGCAGATGGAAGGGGAGCATGTGCTGGAACCAATTCCCCTCCCCCTGCAGTGTAGCCCGGGGGGGGGGGGAGAAGAGGAGAAGCTGAAAGCCCTGCAGGGGGAGACAGAAGAGGATTGATGTCTGCAATAAGACAGTACAGCCGGACCTTCTGCCCGGGCCCCCCCCACCTTTTGAACCAATGGGGGTCCGGGTCCGGTACAGGAGGGCTAGCTGTGCTGCCTTGTCAGCGGCCCTGCTTACACTCCTATATAGGTTTATTGTTTTTCCTGATTTGTTTGTCATGTTTTTTTTTCTTTTTTTTTATTATAGAGGAAAGTGAAAGTACAGTTAGTAGTACAGGTAAGTTATCATAGAGCAGTGATGGTGAACCTTGGCACCCCAGATGTTTTGGAACTACATTTCCCATGATGCTCATGCACTCTGCAGTGTAGTTGAGCATCATGGGAAATGTAGTTCCAAAACATCTGGGGGTGCCAAGGTTCACATCACTGTACTAAAGGAATCGGCATGAGATATAAAGTATTGTGTGAAGAAATCTGGAGTGACTCTTTTTATTGTTGTTTTATGTCTTTTGCAGAACCCACCAAAGCCGATGTAGATAAACAAGGTAGGAGACTGGAGCGCTGCTTTATTTTACTTTATTTTATTTTTTATTTTTTGCTTACTCTTCTGTTACATTCACAATTTTCTAACTATTGGTTTTAGAAGCCTCAGTAGCGAAAGATGCACCGCGTGTATTGCCGTCCCATGTGCCCTTTCTTCTGATTGGAGGAGGGACCGCCTCGTTTGCCGCAGCTCGATCTATACGCGCCCGGGATCCAGGAGCAAAGGTGACTTATCTGCGATTATTTTTGAAGTATGCAGAAGTGGACTCTTCTCTATTTTTGTTCATAGTCAGGGCTGGTGCAAGGATTTTTGACACCCTAGGCGAAACCTCATTTTGCCACCCCCTGGCTCCACCCCCTTTGCCCTGCGCATCAAATGGAGCCTCACCAGAGCCCATCAAATGAAGCCCACCAGCGCCCTATCAAATGCAGCCTCAACAGCGCCCTATCAAATGCAGCCTCAACAGCGCCCTATCACATGCAGCCTCAACAGCGCCCTATCACATGCAGCCTCAACAGCGCCCTATCACATGCAGCCTCAACAGCGCCCTATCACATGCAGCCTCAACAGCGCCCTATCACATGCAGCCTCAACAGCGCCCTATCACATGCAGCCTCACCAGGGCCCATCACATGCAGCCTCACCAGGGCCCATCACATGCAGCCTCACCAGGGCCCATCACATGCAGCCTCACCAGGGCCCATCACATGCAGCCTCACCAGGGCCCATCACATGCAGCCTCACCAGGGCCCATCACATGCAGCCTCACCAGGGCCCATCACATGCAGCCTCACCAGGGCCCATCACATGCAGCCTCACCAGGGCCCATCACATGCAGCCTCACCAGGGCCCATCACATGCAGCCTCACCAGGGCCCATCACATGCAGCCTCACCAGGGCCCATCACATGCAGCCTCACCAGGGCCCATCACATGGAGCCTCACCAGGGCCCATCACATGCAGCCTCACCAGGGCCCATCACATGCAGCCTCACCAGGGCCCATCACATGCAGCCTCACCAGGGCCCATCGAATGCAGCCTCACCAGGGCCCATCGAATGCAGCCTCACCAGGGCCCATCGAATGCAGCCTCACCAGGGCCCATCGAATGCAGCCTCACCAGGGCCCATCGAATGCAGCCTCACCAGGGCCCATCGAATGCAGCCTCACCAGGGCCCATCGAATGCAGCCTCACCAGGGCCCATCGATTGCAGCCTCACCAGGGCCCATCGATTGCAGCCTCACCAGGGCCCATCGATTGCAGCCTCACCAGGGCCCATCGATTGCAGCCTCACCAGGGCCCATCGATTGCAGCCTCACCAGGGCCCATCGATTGCAGCCTCACCAGGGCCCATCGATTGCAGCCTCACCAGGGCCCATCGATTGCAGCCTCACCAGGGCCCATCGATTGCAGCCTCACCAGGGCCCATCGATTGCAGCCTCACCAGGGCCCATCGATTGCAGCCTCACCAGGGCCCATCGATTGCAGCCTCACCAGGGCCCATCGATTGCAGCCTCACCAGGGCCCATCGATTGCAGCCTCACCAGGGCCCATCGATTGCAGCCTCACCAGGGCCCATCGATTGCAGCCTCACCAGGGCCCATCGATTGCAGCCTCACCAGGGCCCATCGATTGCAGCCTCACCAGGGCCCATCGATTGCAGCCTCCCCAGGGCCCATCGATTGCAGCCTCCCCAGGGCCCATCGATTGCAGCCTCCCCAGGGCCCATCGATTGCAGCCTCCCCAGGGCCCATCGATTGCAGCCTCCCCAGGGCCCATCGATTGCAGCCTCCCCAGGGCCCATCGATTGCAGCCTCCCCAGGGCCCATCGATTGCAGCCTCACCAGGGCCCATCGATTGCAGCCTCACCAGGGCCCATCGATTGCAGCCTCACCAGGGCCCATCGATTGCAGCCTACCAGCACCCATCAATAAATGTTTGCTTCCATTGAGTGGCGGCTGCCTGCTGAGACTTAGTTGCTTGCTGCAGACATAAGAGAGTAGGAACAACAGTGGCTGTGCGCCCTAGGCGGCTGCCTAGTTTGCCTAGTGGTAGCACCGGCCCTGTTCATAGTTCTCCTGCTGGCACATCACTGAGCTGGAAGGAGTAGGCAGATAAGGACATGTTGGCCTCATTCACATGGGGCGTACTACAGTGTACTTCCATGTGGGGGCGGTGTTTAGCTGCACTGGGATGGCCAAGTGCTCCGTGCATCCCCATGCTTGCAGTCCCACATTCCTGTCAATTGGGACGCAGGGGGCTGGACAGACATGTCTTCTCTTCCCAATTTGACATCCGTGCACGACTCCAAACGCAAACTGACTGTGTCTGTGCGGACGCTGCATCCCGTTTGACATGAATGGGGCTGCCTGTACAGGGAGGCATGGAATACCTGTGCAGGCACAGCCCTTACACGGATGTACACTGTAGTACGCCCTTGTGAATGAGACCTTTGGCTCTTCTTTAGTGCCAGAGTCGCAACAGGAATGTGGTGTGAGTTCCTGTGCGTTCCCCTGCAGTGCGATTTTTCAGCCTGTTTATTCGAATGAGCTGAAATTGCATCAAATCGGCATGCCCTACTTTTGAAAAGGATGAACGCTCCAATTTGCACGATACTGTTACCATGCAACCTGGTTACCCCCCCCCGCGTTTTGGGGTGCTGTTATTAAAGCGGAGTTCCGCAAAAAAAAAAAAAAATAATAAAGTCAGCAGTTAATACTGCAGCTGCTGACTTTTAAAATGTGTATCTGTCCGGGGCGCCCGCGATGTCCTCACCCGAAGCCTACCTGTCCCTCGGCTCCCGGGTGGAGGCGCCGGCATCTTCGGTAAGGGAATCGGGAAGTGAAGCCTTGCGGCTTCACAGCCTGGTTCCCTACTGCGCATGTGCGAGTCGCTGTCGGAAACCATGAAATCGGGCCGAGACAGAAGTACAGTCAAATCACACTTGTTTACTAATAAAAGTAAAAAGAACAAACGTAGTCAAAACATAGCCAAAGTTCAGTAACTGGAACGGATAGTCAGCCAAGCCAGAAGTCAGGGATCAATGTAGTGGATCAGCAAGCAGGATCTGGAGCCAGAAGGGATGTCAGCAAAGCAAGTCTTGAACAGGATCGCAGGAGACTGCAAAGGCAGTGCGTTTTTAAAAGTGCGGAAACGCGCACAGAAACGCATCTTTCCAGCACAGCAGGAGGATGCCAAGGGTTTGCTCACGTTCTGCAGTGCTGGACAGAGGAGGAGAGCACTGGCTGCTGGGTTGTGAGGTAATAAGGTAAGTATATCATCTTATTCATCATCCCCAAGGCAAAACGAAAGTGGTACAGAACACGTCTTTCCAGCACTGCATTCTGGTGGGAAGTGGCCCTTTAAAGCTGAACTCCATGTAAGCAAAACCTCTACCACTGCAGTGGATCCTCCTCAATGCAAGAATTACCTGCTTATTTTTTTTTCCATAGGACAGGAGTAACCAAACTTCAGGCCTCCAGGTATCGCAGAACTACAAGTCCCTTGAGGCATTGCAAGACTGACAGCTAAAAGTACGACCCCCCCCCCCCCCAAAGGCATCATGGGACCTATAGTTTCACAACAGCTGGAAGGCTGAAGTTTGCCTACTCCTGGCCTACGGCTTGATAAATAAGGTGATAAACTTTCTTGCTTCAGCAGTCTTCCTCCTTTTCATGCATCCCCCCCCCCCCCCAATCAGTTTCCAGCTGCTCTAACATCATCCTGTACAATAAAATGCCCCTGACCACATCTTATGATGACAAAATGTGTAGGGTGGAGACTTGGTGTGTGACGTCATCCAGTACAATAAAATGCCCATGACGACGTCTTATGACGAAATACGCAGAGTGGTGCTTTGGTGTGTGACGTCATCCTGTACAATAAAACCCCCATGACGTCTTATGATGATGAAACATGTAGGATGGAGCCTTGGTGTGTGACGTCGTCCTGTACAAAAAAACACCCATGACGACGTCTTATGATGACAAAACGTGTAGGGTGTAGCCTTGGTTTGTGACATCATCCTGTAAAATAAAACGCCTATGACGGCATCTTATGACGAAACGTGTAGGGTGAAGCCTTAGTGTGTCACGTTATCCTGTACAATAAACCGCCCATGAGGATGTCTTATGATGACAAAACATGTAGGGTGGAGCCTTGGTATGTGACTTCATCCTGTACAATGCAGGACCAACATTCCTATATTGTACAGGAGGATGCCAAGGGCTTGCTCACGTTCTGCAGTGTTGGACAGAGGAGGAGAGCGCTGGCTGCTTATGTGTGAGAAATAAGGTAAGTATATCGCCTTATTCATCATCCCCAAGGCAAAACGAGCAGATGACCCTTGCAGTGGGGAGGGGGACTGCAAGGGTAAAAAAAGTTTCGTCCCCGGAGTTCAGCTTTAACTGTTCTGCATGTTTGTCCCACACCAAAGACTTTAAATAGATCTGGATAATGGACCGAATCTGTCATATGCAAGAGTCGATCCCCTTGAGTGTCAGCTGCAGCAATGATAGGGGAGTTCTGTTCTCCCCTATCCTCACCCAATCAACTGTGGCCAACCAAGTTCCCCTAATATATCCTCCAAAGAGGAAAACTCCACAGTGTAAAAAAAAATTAAAATAAATAAAAAATAAAATAAAATTTACAGTGCCTCTATCCCCACGTACCAAAGAAAACACATACGTAGGTCGCACCCGCAAATGTAAACTGTGTTCAAACCACACATGTGAGGTATCTCCGCGATCGTCAGAGTGAGAGCAATAATTCTAGCAAAAGATATCCTCTGTAACTCTCAACAGGTAACCGTTAAAAAAAAATAGTGATTTTTAAAAACCGTAGTTCATTTGTTCATTTCAGCTTGAGGTCAAAGAAGCAATTGGAGAGCCTTCAAATAGGTTAAAAGGTGCCCAAAGCTCCACCTGCTGGCTCAAAAACAGAATGCAATATACTAATGTGTAGATTCTATGTGTAATGGTTAAGAATAATATTTATTCTTTACTTTTATTATAATTTGATGTTTATTAAATTATTATAAAAAAGAATAATAACTAAGAATTAAGGGGTATGATCACATAGATTGATACATTACCTGGAGCCTCTTGTTCCTCTATACTTGGTTTGGTTTTTCTCTTGTCTTAAAAAAAGTGTTTCCGTAATTCTTTTAGGTCCTCATTGTGTCAGACGAAGCAGACCAGCCATATATGAGACCACCGCTCTCCAAGGAACTTTGGTTCTCCGATGACGCTAATGTTACTGAAACTCTACGGTTCAAACAATGGAACGGCAAAGAAAGGAGGTGGGAGGAATCATCTGCATATAACGTGATAGAGCAACGTAACGATTTTTTTTTTTTTTTTTGTGCTTTCTTCTTAAAGTGTATCTAAAGATAAAACTTTTTTTTTTAATATAGTGGTGAAGGGTTAGAAACTCTGTCAGGGTTGTATTGCTGTCCCCACTAGGGAGATTCTCCCTCTTGTTTCTCCTGGTGACCAAAATGGAGGGCAAATCCCACTTTTTAAGTTGTCACCTGAACTGGAATAGAAAGAAAGTCTTCCAATGGGGACACTTGTGAGAAGGGATTTTTCTCACTTTGAAGAAATCTCCTCTCACTTCCCCGTTGTGTATAGAGCTGGGGTCTCCAAACTATGACCCCAGGCTACATCCAGCCCAATGCAGGATTTTATCTGGTCTACAGCTAGGGTCAGTGGTGTATCCTCAATGTGTGCTGATTGAGGATTAGGGTCAGCAGAGGCTGTCTATGGTTTCTGCTTCTGAAGTAAGGGGGGGATTCTGATGGGAACCCTAATGTAAATTGGGAATCTGATGGGTAACCTGATATAGTGAGGGACTTTGATGTAAGGGGGCTTCAATGGGACCATGATATAAGGGGGCACCTTGATGTGGACCCTGATGTATAGAGGGACCCTGATGGGAAACCGGGCATGATGGGAAACCCGAGATAAGGATGGACCCTCACGGGAAACCGGACGTGGGGAGGGACCCTGACTTCGATGTAAGTGGGCTCCAATGGGGACCATGATATAAGGGGGCACCTTGATGAGGACCCTGATGTATAAAGGGACCCTGACGGGAAACCGAACGTGAGGAGGGACCCTGATAAGAAGCAGGACGTAAGGAGGGACCCTGACTGTAAAACAGGACGTGAGGAGGGACCCTGATGGGAAACCGGACGTGAGGGGGGACCCTGACGGGAAACCAGACGTGGGGAGAGAACCTGACTTTGATGTAAGGGGGCTCCAATGGGGACCATGATATAAGGGGGCACCTTGATGAGGACCCTAATGTATAGAGGGACCCTGATAAGAAACCGGATGTAAGGAGGGACCCTGATAAGAAACTGGACGTGAGGAGGGACCCTGACGGGAAACCAGAACAAAATACTGATGGGTTTTTAAATCTTTCTATAGTCTTCAAAATGAAAAAGATGACTTTCAATATAATTTCAAATTAAAATAATAATTCGTTTTGTTTAAATAATGTCAGCCTTTTGGCATAGTTCAATAATTGCACTTTTCTGCACAGCATTTTTTTTCAGCCCCCGTCCTTCTATGTGTCTCCTGAGGAACTCATGTCTACCGAACATGGAGGAGTTTCAGTCCTGACCGGTAAAAAGGTAAGATTTTGTGTTCTTGTTATTACTGTATATAAAATGTTAATTTTCTTGTAAAGAGGACATGTACTGTGGAAGCTGTGCCCAAAAAACGGCAAAGGACCAGTCACCAGTATTGCCGGTGGACTCGCAGGGGTTCTGCATGCGCGAGTTTTAGTAATTCTCCCTCTATGTGTATTCTATTGGATGAAAAATAAGAAGAGCAACATTGGAGAGATGACTGGCAGAGGAGAGCTGTACATGAAATGTAAATTTTGCTTTCCAACCTTTAGGAACTCTTAATAGAGAAATGAGACAATGACAAGTGTATTAGTGTACAAATGACATTCATAGAAACAAAATACCATCTTATATTTGTTTTTTAGGTCGTACATTTGGATGTCCGGGAGAACAAGGTAAAGCTGGATGACGGAACCTATATCTCCTATGACAAATGTTTGCTTGCTACAGGTATGGCGGAACACTTTCTGTTAAACAAATACATTGACAAGAATAGACATACGTTTCTTTTGTACATATAAACTGTTCTGGAGATAGAGGCTTCCAAATGATCTTCAAACAAAACAGACTTTGCTGCTTATGTTTTTGAATGTAATATCTCTTACTCTGCTCCATCCTCTCAGCAGCTCAGCTCCCCCTCATCTTCCCAACAATAACACAGCAGCTCAGCAGATCCTGCTCCCTCCCTCCTAGCAGTAATTCAGCAGCTCAGTTGATCCTGCTCCCTCCATTCTAACAGTAACACAGCAGCTCGGCTGACCCTGCTCGCTCCCTTCCTCCTAGTAGCAGCTTAGTTGATCCTGCTCCCTCCCTCCTAGCCGTAACACAGCAGCTCAGCAGATCCTGCGCCCTTCCTCCTAGCAGTAACCCAGCTGATCCTGCTTCCACCCTCCTAGCAGTAGCTCAGCTGATCCTGCTTCCTCCCTCCTAGCAGTAGCTCAGCTGATCCTGCTTCCTCCCTCCTAGCAGTAGCTCAGCTGATCCTGCTTCCTCCCTCCTAGCAGTAGCTCAGCTGATCCTGCTTCCTCCCTCCTAGCAGTAGCTCAGCTGATCCTGCTTCCTCCCTCCTAGCAGTAGCTCAGCTGATCCTGCTTCCTCCCTCCTAGCAGTAGCTCAGCTCATCCTGCTTCCTCCCTCCTAGCAGTAGCTCAGCTGATCCTGCTTCCTCCCTCCTAGCACTAGCTCAGCTGATCCTGCTTCCTCCCTCCTAGCAGTAATTCAGCAGCTCAGCAGATCCTGCGCCCTTCCTTCTAGCAGTAACTCAGCATCTCAGCTGATCCTGCCCCCTCCCTTCTAGCAGCAGCTCAGCCGATGCTGCTCCCTTCCTCCTAGCAGCGGCTCAGCAGCTCAATTCACCCTGCTCCCCACCTGCCGGCAGTGACCTAGCAGCTCAGTTTCCCTCTCCCAGCACTTATTCGGTTGCTTATTCACTCTACCTTTACCACCCTTGACACAGCAGCTGAGTTCCCTGTGCTCCCTCTTCTGGCAGTGACATTCCACTCCACCATTGCCTGCAGTGACTCTGCATTTCAGCTCCCCTTACTCCCACCCTCCCAGCAGTGACTGAGCATCTCGGGCTCCCCCAGTCTTTTCCCTCCCAGCAGTGACTTTGGAGCTCAGCTCTCCCCTCCCAGCAGTGTCTCAGCAGTTCAGCTCACCCTTCTTTCCCCTCCCCAGCAGTGACTTAGCAGGTCCCCCCGCTTACCCTCCCAGCAGTACCTTCGGAGCTTCACTCCCCCCTCCCAGCAGTGAGTCGGCAGCTCAGCTCCTCATGCTCTTTTCTCTCAGCAATGATATCAATATTGGAGGGATAATGAGGAATGATTTAACTGCTACGGGTACAATTTTTTTATGAAAGTCTTTAAAGCTCTCTTCTTTCCTAAGGGGGCACTCCTCGTAATCTTCCCGCCATAGAACGAGCCAGCGAGGAGGTGAAAAAAAGAACAACGCTATTTAGAAAGGTTTGTTCTGAATTCCAAAAGAATGAAAATCGTGCTTTTGATGTGTGTTTTTTTGCTGAAGGGATTTCATTTTTCATCTCTTTATTCGATTTTAGGTGTCTGACTTTCGTGAGCTGGAGAAACTTTCTTCCACCATCGGCTCCATTACAATCATTGGCGGAGGCTTTCTGGGCAGCGAGCTGGCCTGCGCTCTGGGACATCGAGGTGAGCAGATCTCCGGTGTGGGGTGTCTTGATATCATGGGGTGTACAATGAGAGGGTGACCCATCACCTATATATTTATATCCCATAGGACAGAAGTCGGGTCTGGAAGTGATCCAGATGTTCCCCGAGAGCGGAAATATGGGCAAAGTTCTCCCAGAGTACCTAAGTCATTGGACCACCGAGAAAGTGAAGAGAGGTAAGTCGTGGCTCGCGTGTCCTTGTTTCTCTACTAGTATTTTAATGGCCTCCTGCTACCCGAGTACCATTCACAAAACCCCCAAAATGCCTCTTGTGATTGGCCAACTGGGGGGAGACACGACCCCAGGACTAGTGTGCATCATACTGATAGCTGTCATGTTGGGGGTGTTTACCTTTAATTCGTTGCCAGCCGCCCACATTACATGTATTGCGGATGGCCGGCAGCTGCAGGCTAAGTGACGCACCCACGTGTCCCTTAGCACATGCGCAGAGCGCCGCTCCTGTGAGTAATGAGTCCATAGGACACAACTGATTGCGGTTGCCGGTACCCGGCCTCTTTGATCGACCGGGAGATCATGTGATCACTGTGCAATCACATGATCACAATGTCAACAAAGCTGTTATGAATGAATTCTTAAGAGCTGTGTTTCCTCTGCTGTGATTGGCCCACAATTATCACATGGTACCTGGGCCAATCACAGCACCCTGTACCATGTGATTAGCTGCAGCCAATCACAAATTGGTAGTAATCACAGCTGTCATGAATGGGTTGAAAACTTAATGATCTTCATTGTAACAGCGAACAGCGTTAAAAAAAAAAAAAAAAAATCTGTGGTCACTCACCCCTCCCCCCCCAAAGTAGTACAGTGTTACTACACTGATGAAAGTATGTAAAAGTAAAAAAAAAAAAGATTTGACCACTTCAATACCGGACACTTTCACCTCCTTCCTGCCCAGGCCGGTTTTCAGCTTTCAGCGCTCTCACAATATGAATGACAATTGTGGGGTCATGCAACACTGTACCCAAACTACATTTTTATCATTTTTTTCCCCCACAAATAGATCTTTCTTTTGGTGGTATTTGATCACCTGTGTTTTTTTATTGTTTTGTAAATGGCCTAAAGTTAAAAAAAAAAAAAGAAAAGTTTTTTCTTTTGTTTCTGTTATAAAATTTTGCAAATAAATAATTTTTGTTTTTATAAATTGAGCCAAAATGTCTTCTGCTACATTTCTTTGGTGAAAATAACCCAAATCAGTGATTATTATTTAGTCTGTAGGAAAGTTATAGAGTCCACAAACTATGGGATATATCTGAAAATTTGCTCAATCCAAATACCGACGGCCTATCTTAATATTTTTTGAGACCCAAAAAAACACCAGGACAGTACAAACACCTCCCAAATGGCCTTTTTGGAAAGTAGACAGTCCGAGGTATTTAGTAAGAGGCATGACGAGTTTTTTGAAGCTGTATTTTTTTGGAAAATGGGAAAATAAAACGTTTATTTTTTTTTCCTACTGTGACCAGAGCAATACAGTGTTACCTTAGTAACATTGTACCACTCTGGGGAGTTGATCAGGATTTTTATTTTTTTTTTACATATTATGATTGCTTATAGCAGTGTCTGTACCATGTAATCAATGTGACCAATCACAACTAGCAACACAATTTTACACAGTGAATGGCATGAAGGGAAGCCATGCATTGTTTACAACTGTCATGTGGTCTGCTGTGATTAGCCACAGCTAATGACATGGTACAAATGGGCTGTGATTGGCCCTGTCTGTACCATGTGATCAACCCCCCCCCCCCCCCCCAATCAATTGCAGCTTCACTGTGCCCATCAAAGGCAGCCACTTGTGTGCCCATCAAAGGCAGCCACTTGTGTGCCCATCAAAGGCAGCCACTTGTGTGCCCATCAAAGGCAGCCACTTGTGTGCCCATCAAAGGCAGCCACTTGTGTGCCCATCAAAGGCAGCCACTTGTGTGCCCATCATAGGCAGCCACTTGTGTGCCCATCATATGCAGTGCATGAATCTATCTATTGGTGGTAGAGGGGGTGGCAGGAGAGAGGGGCAGTGCCTGTGCGCCCTCATGGACGCACCGCCTCTATTGATCACTATGACCAATCACAGCTAGCAACACGATTTTATACAGCGAATGGCATGAAAGAAAGCCATTCATTGTTTACAACTGTCATGTGATCTGCTGTGATTGCTCGCAGCGATCACATGCTACTGGCAGAAGAGGGGCTGGTACAGTGGTCAGTCATCCGATGTGTCCCCTGGACACAGCGGGTGTCAGTGCCGAAACGTGGCCCGTTCTTGGGAAGATGTCATAGGACGTCCTCCCAGAACAGTAGGGTTCCCGCCCCACCATCAATTTTACAATGACATGAACAGGAAGCAGTCAAAAATGTAATTGGCACTTTGTTAATGGGGAGGGAAGAGGAAGTAGGGGGTGCAAAATAAAAGCAGATTAAACTTTAGCTTTAGGTGATTTGCATTGATTATTGCCTGGTGTCTTTTGTAATTTATAGAATATTAAGTGGGAGGAGCTATCTCTTAGAGAATTATTTTATAAGACTATCCTATGGGGTTTTTTTTTTGTTTTTTTTTTTTTTGTTCCATAGAGGGGGTTAATGTTCTAACGGACGCCGTGGTAAAGTCTGTCTGCTATCGAGACGGGAAGCTTCACATCCATCTAAAGGATGGAAGACAGGTAATTACTTCACCCATGCCGGTCCCATGGGCTTTCATTGCATTGTATTGTATGCATGTAGTCCTGTGGGCCTGCAGTGACACGGGACCGGCAGATTAAACCATAGCACTGAGCAGGAACAAGGCATTTGACACACCTAGAACCTGGACTGAGAGGCTGTCTCAGAGATCCCATGCAGTTCTTGTGTTGTGTACCCAAATGTCTGGCACAGATCAGCCCCTGTTGTAGCCACTTACCTTTTTAGACTTGCTACAAGGTAACGATGTACCTTGTAGGAAATGCCTCCTTCAGCCTGCAGCAGACTGATGGCACCATCCAGGTCTAGGCAACATCACCGACTAAATCTCAAAGACTGCTTTTAATGCTAACAAAGAGTTCTTCTTCTTCCTCCTTCTTCTTCCTCCTTCTTCTTCCTCCTTCTTCTTCCTCCTTCTTCTTCCTCCTTCTTCTTCCTCCTTCTTCTTCCTCCTTCTTCTTCCTCCTTCTTCTTCTCCTCCTTCTTCTTCCTCCTTCTTCCTCCTTCTTTCTTCTTCTTCTCCTCCTCCTCCCGGCCTGAATCTTGGGGCAATGTCAGACAGCGCAGTGCTCTGTAAGACATTGGGGTGAATGAAATGTTCGTTTTGTACACTTCAAATAAAGCTTGTAGAAAGCAGAAAAAAAAGGGAGCAGTGCACCGCACTGCCCCCTAGCAGCAGAATCACTCTGGCTGCCCCGCGATTTCATGCTGTTTCAGTGTGAATTCGCCCCAAGAAGGAAAGAGGGGGTGGGGGGGATAGAGACAGAAGGGAAGAGAGGAATAGGGGCAATGGCAAAACGATGGAGGGGGGGGGGTGAGAAAGGTGGTTGGGGGTGAGGGGGTTGAGCGGGGGTGAGAGAGGAGGCGTGTGGGGGTTGAGAGGGAAGGGTGAAAGAGAGGGGGAGTGAGGGATGACAGGGAGGGGGGGTGAGAGAGAGGGTGTGGGGGGGTGAGAGAAAGAGGGGGTCAAAAAGGTGGTGG
>JBBDGP010004160.1:0-51335 GCA_037952835.1 Lithobates septentrionalis | reverse complement strand
GACACAGATGTATGGGGAGTCTCTGATGGGGACACAGATGTATGGGGAGTCTCTGATGGGGACACAGATGTATGGGGAGTCTCTGATGGGGACACAGATGTATGGGAGTCTCTGATGGGGACACAGATGTATGGGGAGTCTCTGATGGGGACACAGATGTATGGGGAGTCTCTGATGGGGACACAGATGTATGGGGAGTCTCTGATGGGGACACAGATGTATGGGGTGTCTCTGATGGGGACACAGATGTATGGGGAGTCTCTGATGGGGACACAGATGTATGGGGAGTCTCTGATGGGGACACAGATGTATGGGGAGTCTCTGATGGGGACACAGATGTATGGGGAGTCTCTGATGGGGACACAGATGTATGGGGAGTTCCTGATGGGGACACAGATGTATGGGGAGTCTCTGATGGGGACACAGATGTATGGGGAGTCTCTGATGGGGACACAGATGTATGGGGAGTCTCTGATGGGGACACAGATGTATGGGGAGTCTCTGATGGGGACACAGATGTATGGGAGTCTCTGATGGGGACACAGATGTATGGGGAGTCTCTGATGGGGACACAGATGTATGGGGAGTCTCTGATGGGGACACAGATGTATGGGGAGTCTCTGATGGGGACACAGATGTATGGGGAGTCTCTGATGGGGACACAGATGTATGGGGAGTCTCTGATGGGGACACAGATGTATGGGGAGTCTCTGATGGGGACACAGATGTATGGGGAGTCTCTGATGGGGACACAGATGTATGGGGAGTCTCTGATGGGGACACAGATGTATGGGAGTCTCTGATGGGGACACAGATGTATGGGGAGTCTCTGATGGGGACACAGATGTATGGGGAGTCTCTGATGGGGACACAGATGTATGGGAGTCTCTGATGGGGACACAGATGTATGGGGAGTCTCTGATGGGGACACAGATGTATGGGGAGTCTCTGATGGGGACACAGATGTATGGGGAGTCTCTGATGGGGACACAGATGTATGGGGAGTCTCTGATGGGGACACAGATGTATGGGGAGGTTCTGATGGGGACACAGATGTATGGGGAGTCTCTGATGGGGACACAGATGTATGGGGAGTCTCTGATGGGGACACAGATGTATGGGGAGTCTCTGATGGGGACACAGATGTATGGGGAGTCTCTGATGGGGACACAGATGTATGGGGAGTCTCTGATGGGGACACAGATGTATGGGGAGTCTCTGATGGGGACACAGATGTATGGGGAGTCTCTGATGGGGACACAGATGTATGGGGAGTCTCTGATGGGGACACAGATGTATGGGGAGTCTCTGATGGGGACACAGATGTATGGGGAGTCTCTGATGGGGACACAGATGTATGGGGAGTCTCTGATGGGGACACAGATGTATGGGGAGTCTCTGATGGGGACACAGATGTATGGGGAGTCTCTGATGGGGACACAGATGTATGGGGAGTCTCTGATGGGGACACAGATGTATGGGGAGTCTCTGATGGGGACACAGATGTATGGGGAGTCTCTGATGGGGACACAGATGTATGGGGAGTCTCTGATGGGGACACAGATGTATGGGGAGTCTCTGATGGGGACACAGATGTATGGGGAGTCTCTGATGGGGACACAGATGTATGGGGAGTCTCTGATGGGGACACAGATGTATGGGGAGTCTCTGATGGGGACACAGATGTATGGGGAGTCTCTGATGGGGACACAGATGTATGGGGAGTCTCTGATGGGGACACAGATGTATGGGGAGTCTCTGATGGGGACACAGATGTATGGGGAGTCTCTGATGGGGACACAGATGTATGGGGAGTCTCTGATGGGGACACAGATGTATGGGGAGTCTCTGATGGGGACACAGATGTATGGGGAGTCTCTGATGGGGACACAGATGTATGGGGAGTCTCTGATGGGGACACAGATGTATGGGGAGTCTCTGATGGGGACACAGATGTATGGGGAGTCTCTGATGGGGACACAGATGTATGGGGAGTCTCTGATGGGGACACAGATGTATGGGGAGTCTCTGATGGGGACACAGATGTATGGGGAGTCTCTGATGGGGACACAGATGTATGGGGAGTCTCTGATGGGGACACAGATGTATGGGGAGTCTCTGATGGGGACACAGATGTATGGGGAGTCTCTGATGGGGACACAGATGTATGGGGAGTCTCTGATGGGGACACAGATGTATGGGGAGTCTCTGATGGGGACACAGATGTATGGGGAGTCTCTGATGGGGACACAGATGTATGGGGAGTCTCTGATGGGGACACAGATGTATGGGGAGTCTCTGATGGGGACACAGATGTATGGGGAGTCTCTGATGGGGACACAGATGTATGGGGAGGTCTCTGATGGGGACACAGATGTATGGGGAGTCTCTGATGGGGACACAGATGTATGGGGAGTCTCTGATGGGGACACAGATGTATGGGGAGTTCTGATGGGGACACAGATGTATGGGGAGTCTCTGATGGGGACACAGATGTATGGGGAGTCTCTGATGGGGACACAGATGTATGGGGAGGTCTCTGATGGGGACACAGATGTATGGGGAGTCTCTGATGGGGACACAGATGTATGGGGAGGTTCTGATGGGGACACAGATGTATGGGGAGTCTCTGATGGGGACACAGATGTATGGGGAGTCTCTGATGGGGACACAGATGTATGGGGAGGTTCTGATGGGGACACAGATGTATGGGGAGTCTCTGATGGGGACACAGATGTATGGGGAGTCTCTGATGGGGACACAGATGTATGGGGAGTCTCTGATGGGGACACAGATGTATGGGGAGTCTCTGATGGGGACACAGATGTATGGGGAGTCTCTGATGGGGACACAGATGTATGGGGAGGTCTCTGATGGGGACACAGATGTATGGGGAGTCTCTGATGGGGACACAGATGTATGGGAGTCTCTGATGGGGACACAGATGTATGGGGAGTCTCTGATGGGGACACAGATGTATGGGGAGTCTCTGATGGGGACACAGATGTATGGGGAGGTCTCTGATGGGGACACAGATGTATGGGGAGTCTCTGATGGGGACACAGATGTATGGGGAGTCTCTGATGGGGACACAGATGTATGGGGAGTCTCTGATGGGGACACAGATGTATGGGGAGTCTCTGATGGGGACACAGATGTATGGGGAGTCTCTGATGGGGACACAGATGTATGGGGAGTTCTGATGGGGACACAGATGTATGGGGAGTCTCTGATGGGGACACAGATGTATGGGGAGTCTCTGATGGGGACACAGATGTATGGGGAGTCTCTGATGGGGACACAGATGTATGGGGAGTCTCTGATGGGGACACAGATGTATGGGGAGTCTCTGATGGGGACACAGATGTATGGGGAGTCTCTGATGGGGACACAGATGTATGGGGAGTCTCTGATGGGGACACAGATGTATGGGGAGTCTCTGATGGGGACACAGATGTATGGGGAGTCTCTGATGGGGACACAGATGTATGGGGAGTCTCTGATGGGGACACAGATGTATGGGGAGTCTCTGATGGGGACACAGATGTATGGGGAGTCTCTGATGGGGACACAGATGTATGGGGAGTCTCTGATGGGGACACAGATGTATGGGGAGTCTCTGATGGGGACACAGATGTATGGGGAGTCTCTGATGGGGACACAGATGTATGGGGAGTCTCTGATGGGGACACAGATGTATGGGGAGTCTCTGATGGGGACACAGATGTATGGGGAGTCTCTGATGGGGACACAGATGTATGGGGTGTCTCTGATGGGGACACAGATGTATGGGGAGTCTCTGATGGGGACACAGATGTATGGGGAGTCTCTGATGGGGACACAGATGTATGGGGAGTCTCTGATGGGGACACAGATGTATGGGAGTCTCTGATGGGGACACAGATGTATGGGGTGTCTCTGATGGGGACACAGATGTATGGGGAGTCTCTGATGGGGACACAGATGTATGGGGAGTCTCTGATGGGGACACAGATGTATGGGGAGTCTCTGATGGGGACACAGATGTATGGGGAGTCTCTGATGGGGACACAGATGTATGGGGAGTCTCTGATGGGGACACAGATGTATGGGGAGTCTCTGATGGGGACACAGATGTATGGGGAGTCTCTGATGGGGACACAGATGTATGGGGAGTCTCTGATGGGGACACAGATGTATGGGGAGTCTCTGATGAGGACACAGATGTATGGGGAGTCTCTGATGGAGGACACAGATGTATGGGGAGTCTCTGATGGGGACACAGATGTATGGGGAGTCTCTGATGGGGACACAGATGTATGGGGAGTCTCTGATGGGGACACAGATGTATGGGGTGTCTCTGATGGGGACACAGATGTATGGGGAGTCTCTGATGGGGACACAGATGTATGGGGAGTCTCTGATGGGGACACAGATGTATGGGGAGTCTCTGATGGGGACACAGATGTATGGGGAGTCTCTGATGGGGACACAGATGTATGGGAGTCTCTGATGGGGACACAGATGTATGGGGAGTCTCTGATGGGGACACAGAATGTATGGGGAGTCTCTGATGGGGACACAGATGTATGGGGAGTCTCTGATGGGGACACAGATGTATGGGGAGTCTCTGATGGGGACACAGATGTATGGGGAGTCTCTGATGGGGACACAGATGTATGGGGAGTCTCTGATGGGGACACAGATGTATGGGGAGTCTCTGATGGGGACACAGATGTATGGGGAGTCTCTGATGGGGACACAGATGTATGGGGAGTCTCTGATGGGGACACAGATGTATGGGGAGTCTCTGATGGGGACACAGATGTATGGGGAGTCTCTGATGGGGACACAGATGTATGGGGAGTCTCTGATGGGGACACAGATGTATGGGGAGTCTCTGATGGGGACACAGATGTATGGGGAGTCTCTGATGGGGACACAGATGTATGGGGAGTCTCTGATGGGGACACAGATGTATGGGGAGTCTCTGATGGGGACACAGATGTATGGGGAGTCTCTGATGGGGACACAGATGTATGGGGAGTCTCTGATGGGGACACAGATGTATGGGGAGGTCTCTGATGGGGACACAGATGTATGGGGAGTCTCTGATGGGGACACAGATGTATGGGGAGTCTCTGATGGGGACACAGATGTATGGGGAGTCTCTGATGGGGACACAGATGTATGGGGAGTCTCTGATGGGGACACAGATGTATGGGGAGTCTCTGATGGGGACACAGATGTATGGGGAGGTCTCTGATGGGGACACAGATGTATGGGGAGTCTCTGATGGGGACACAGATGTATGGGGAGTCTCTGATGGGGACACAGATGTATGGGGAGTCTCTGATGGGGACACAGATTGATGGGGAGTCTCTGATGGGGACACAGATGTATGGGGAGTCTCTGATGGGGACACAGATGTATGGGGAGTCTCTGATGGGGACACAGATGTATGGGGAGTCTCTGATGGGGACACAGATGTATGGGGAGTCTCTGATGGGGACACAGATGTATGGGGAGTCTCTGATGGGGACACAGATGTATGGGGAGTCTCTGATGGGGACACAGATGTATGGGGAGTCTCTGATGGGGACACAGATGTATGGGAGTCTCTGATGGGGACACAGATGTATGGGGAGTCTCTGATGGGGACACAGATGTATGGGGAGTCTCTGATGGGGACACAGATGTATGGGGAGTCTCTGATGGGGACACAGATGTATGGGGAGTCTCTGATGGGGACACAGATGTATGGGGAGTCTCTGATGGGGACACAGATGTATGGGGAGTCTCTGATGGGGACACAGATGTATGGGGAGTCTCTGATGGGGACACAGATGTATGGGGAGTCTCTGATGGGGACACAGATGTATGGGGAGTCTCTGATGGGGACACAGATGTATGGGAGTCTCTGATGGGGACACAGATGTATGGGGAGTCTCTGATGGGGACACAGATGTATGGGGAGTCTCTGATGGGGACACAGATGTATGGGAGTCTCTGATGGGGACACAGATGTATGGGGAGTCTCTGATGGGGACACAGATGTATGGGGAGTCTCTGATGGGGACACAGATGTATGGGGAGTCTCTGATGGGGACACAGATGTATGGGGAGTCTCTGATGGGGACACAGATGTATGGGGAGTCTCTGATGGGGACACAGATGTATGGGAGTCTCTGATGGGGACACAGATGTATGGGGAGTCTCTGATGGGGACACAGATGTATGGGGAGTCTCTGATGGGGACACAGATGTATGGGGAGTCTCTGATGGGGACACAGATGTATGGGGAGTCTCTGATGGGGACACAGATGTATGGGGAGTCTCTGATGGGGACACAGATGTATGGGGAGTCTCTGATGGGGACACAGATGTATGGGAGTCTCTGATGGGGACACAGATGTATGGGGAGTCTCTGATGGGGACACAGATGTATGGGGAGTCTCTGATGGGGACACAGATGTATGGGGAGTCTCTGATGGGGACACAGATGTATGGGGAGTCTCTGATGGGGACACAGATGTATGGGGAGTCTCTGATGGGGACACAGATGTATGGGGAGGTTCTGATGGGGACACAGATGTATGGGGAGTCTCTGATGGGGACACAGATGTATGGGAGTCTCTGATGGGGACACAGATGTATGGGAGTCTCTGATGGGGACACAGATGTATGGGGAGTCTCTGATGGGGACACAGATGTATGGGGAGTCTCTGATGGGGACACAGATGTATGGGGAGTCTCTGATGGGGACACAGATGTATGGGGAGTCTCTGATGGGGACACAGATGTATGGGGAGTCTCTGATGGGGACACAGATGTATGGGGAGTCTCTGATGGGGACACAGATGTATGGGGAGTCTCTGATGGGGACACAGATGTATGGGGAGGTCTCTGATGGGGACACAGATGTATGGGGAGTCTCTGATGGGGACACAGATGTATGGGAGTCTCTGATGGGGACACAGATGTATGGGGAGTCTCTGATGGGGACACAGATGTATGGGGAGTCTCTGATGGGGACACAGATGTATGGGGAGTCTCTGATGGGGACACAGATGTATGGGGAGTCTCTGATGGGGACACAGATGTATGGGAGTCTCTGATGGGGACACAGATGTATGGGGAGTCTCTGATGGGGACACAGATGTATGGGGAGGTCTCTGATGGGGACACAGATGTATGGGGAGTCTCTGATGGGGACACAGATGTATGGGGAGTCTCTGATGGGGACACAGATGTATGGGAGTCTCTGATGGGGACACAGATGTATGGGGAGTCTCTGATGGGGACACAGATGTATGGGGAGTCTCTGATGGGGACACAGATGTATGGGGAGTCTCTGATGGGGACACAGATGTATGGGGAGTCTCTGATGGGGACACAGATGTATGGGGAGTCTCTGATGGGGACACAGATGTATGGGGAGTCTCTGATGGGGACACAGATGTATGGGGAGTCTCTGATGGGGACACAGATGTATGGGGAGTCTCTGATGGGGACACAGATGTATGGGGAGTCTCTGATGGGGACACAGATGTATGGGGAGTCTCTGATGGGGACACAGATGTATGGGGAGTCTCTGATGGGGACACAGATGTATGGGGAGTCTCTGATGGGGACACAGATGTATGGGAGTCTCTGATGGGGACACAGATGTATGGGGAGTCTCTGATGGGGACACAGATGTATGGGAGTCTCTGATGGGGACACAGATGTATGGGGAGTCTCTGATGGGGACACAGATGTATGGGGAGTCTCTGATGGGGACACAGATGTATGGGGAGTCTCTGATGGGGACACAGATGTATGGGGAGTCTCTGATGGGGACACAGATGTATGGGGAGTCTCTGGGGGAGAGTCTCTGATGGGGACACAGATGTATGGGGAGTCTCTGATGGGGACACAGATGTATGGGGAGTCTCTGATGGGGACACAGATGTATGGGGAGTCTCTGATGGACTCTGATGGGGACACAGATGTATGGGGAGTCTCTGATGGGGACACAGATGTATGGGGAGTCTCTGATGGGGACACAGATGTATGGGGAGTCTCTGATGGGGACACAGATGTATGGGGAGTCTCTGATGGGGACACAGATGTATGGGGAGTCTCTGATGGGACACAGATGTATGGGGAGTCTCTGATGGGGACACAGATGTATGGGGTGTCTCTGATGGGGACACAGATGTATGGGGAGTCTCTGATGGGGACACAGATGTATGGGGAGTCTCTGATGGGACACAGATGTATGGGGAGTCTCTGATGGGGACACAGATGTATGGGGAGTCTCTGATGGGGACACAGATGTATGGGGAGTCTCTGATGGGGACACAGATGTATGGGGAGTCTCTGATGGGGACACAGATGTATGGGGAGTCTCTGATGGGGACACAGATGTATGGGGAGTCTCTGATGGGGACACAGATGTATGGGGAGTCTCTGATGGGGACACAGATGTATGGGGAGGTTCTGATGGGGACACAGATGTATGGGGAGTCTCTGATGGGGACACAGATGTATGGGGAGTCTCTGATGGGGACACAGATGTATGGGGAGTCTCTGATGGGGACACAGATGTATGGGGAGTCTCTGATGGGGACACAGATGTATGGGGAGTCTCTGATGGGGACACAGATGTATGGGGAGTCTCTGATGGGGACACAGATGTATGGGGAGTCTCTGATGGGGACACAGATGTATGGGGAGTCTCTGATGGGGACACAGATGTATGGGGAGTCTCTGATGGGGACACAGATGTATGGGGAGTCTCTGATGGGGACACAGATGTATGGGGAGTCTCTGATGGGGACACAGATGTATGGGGAGTCTCTGATGGGGACACAGATGTATGGGAGTCTCTGATGGGGACACAGATGTATGGGGAGTCTCTGATGGGGACACAGATGTATGGGGAGTCTCTGATGGGGACACAGATGTATGGGGAGTCTCTGATGGGGACACAGATGTATGGGGAGTCTCTGATGGGGACACAGATGTATGGGGAGTCTCTGATGGGGACACAGATGTATGGGGAGTCTCTGATGGGGACACAGATGTATGGGGAGTCTCTGATGGGGACACAGATGTATGGGGAGTCTCTGATGGGGACACAGATGTATGGGGAGTCTCTGATGGGGACACAGATGTATGGGGAGTCTCTGATGGGGACACAGATGTATGGGGAGTCTCTGATGGGGACACAGATGTATGGGGAGTCTCTGATGGGGACACAGATGTATGGGGAGTCTCTGATGGGGACACAGATGTATGGGGAGTCTCTGATGGGGACACAGATGTATGGGGAGTCTCTGATGGGGACACAGATGTATGGGGAGTCTCTGATGGGGACACAGATGTATGGGGAGTCTCTGATGGGGACACAGATGTATGGGGAGTCTCTGATGGGGACACAGATGTATGGGGAGTCTCTGATGGGGACACAGATGTATGGGGAGTCTCTGATGGGGACACAGATGTATGGGGAGTCTCTGATGGGGACACAGATGTATGGGGAGTCTCTGATGGGGACACAGATGTATGGGGAGTCTCTGATGGGGACACAGATGTATGGGGAGTCTCTGATGGGGACACAGATGTATGGGGAGTCTCTGATGGGGACACAGATGTATGGGGAGTCTCTGATGGGACACAGATGTATGGGGAGTCTCTGATGGGGACACAGATGTATGGGGAGTCTCTGATGGGGACACAGATGTATGGGGAGTCTCTGATGGGGACACAGATGTATGGGGAGTCTCTGATGGGGACACAGATGTATGGGGAGTCTCTGATGGGGACACAGATGTATGGGGAGTCTCTGATGGGGACACAGATGTATGGGGAGTCTCTGATGGGGACACAGATGTATGGGGAGTCTCTGATGGGGACACAGATGTATGGGGAGTCTCTGATGGGGACACAGATGTATGGGGAGTCTCTGATGGGGACACAGATGTATGGGGAGTCTCTGATGGGGACACAGATGTATGGGGAGTCTCTGATGGGGACACAGATGTATGGGGAGTCTCTGATGGGGACACAGATGTATGGGGAGTCTCTGATGGGGACACAGATGTATGGGGAGTCTCTGATGGGGACACAGATGTATGGGGAGTCTCTGATGGGGACACAGATGTATGGGAGGTCTCTGATGGGGACACAGATGTATGGGGAGTCTCTGATGGGGACACAGATGTATGGGGAGTCTCTGATGGGGACACAGATGTATGGGGAGTCTCTGATGGGGACACAGATGTATGGGGAGTCTCTGATGGGGACACAGATGTATGGGGAGTCTCTGATGGGGACACAGATGTATGGGGAGTCTCTGATGGGGACACAGATGTATGGGGAGTCTCTGATGGGGACACAGATGTATGGGGAGTCTCTGATGGGGACACAGATGTATGGGGAGTCTCTGATGGGGACACAGATGTATGGGGAGTCTCTGATGGGGACACAGATGTATGGGGAGTCTCTGATGGGGACACAGATGTATGGGGAGTCTCTGATGGGGACACAGATGTATGGGGAGTCTCTGATGGGGACACAGATGTATGGGGAGTCTCTGATGGGGACACAGATGTATGGGGAGTCTCTGATGGGGACACAGATGTATGGGGAGTCTCTGATGGGGACACAGATGTATGGGGAGTCTCTGATGGGGACACAGATGTATGGGGAGTCTCTGATGGGGACACAGATGTATGGGGAGTCTCTGATGGGGACACAGATGTATGGGGAGTCTCTGATGGGGACACAGATGTATGGGGAGTCTCTGATGGGGACACAGATGTATGGGGAGTCTCTGATGGGGACACAGATGTATGGGGAGTCTCTGATGGGGACACAGATGTATGGGGAGTCTCTGATGGGGACACAGATGTATGGGGAGTCTCTGATGGGGACACAGATGTATGGGGAGTCTCTGATGGGGACACAGATGTATGGGGAGTCTCTGATGGGGACACAGATGTATGGGGAGTCTCTGATGGGGACACAGATGTATGGGGAGTCTCTGATGGGGACACAGATGTATGGGGAGTCTCTGATGGGGACACAGATGTATGGGGAGTCTCTGATGGGGACACAGATGTATGGGGAGTCTCTGATGGGGACACAGATGTATGGGGAGTCTCTGATGGGGACACAGATGTATGGGGAGTCTCTGATGGGGACACAGATGTATGGGGAGTCTCTGATGGGGACACAGATGTATGGGGAGTCTCTGATGGGGACACAGATGTATGGGGAGTCTCTGATGGGGACACAGATGTATGGGGAGTCTCTGATGGGGACACAGATGTATGGGGAGTCTCTGATGGGGACACAGATGTATGGGGAGTCTCTGATGGGGACACAGATGTATGGGGAGTCTCTGATGGGGACACAGATGTATGGGGAGTCTCTGATGGGGACACAGATGTATGGGGAGTCTCTGATGGGGACACAGATGTATGGGGAGGTCTCTGATGGGGACACAGATGTATGGGGAGTCTCTGATGGGGACACAGATGTATGGGGTGTCTCTGATGGGGACACAGATGTATGGGGAGTCTCTGATGGGGACACAGATGTATGGGGAGTCTCTGATGGGGACACAGATGTATGGGGTGTCTCTGATGGGGACACAGATGTATGGGGTGTCTCTGATGGGGACACAGATGTATGGGGAGGTTCTGATGGGGACACAGATGTATGGGGTGTCTCTGATGGGGACACAGATGTATGGGGAGTCTCTGATGGGGACACAGATGTATGGGGTGTCTCTGATGGGGACACAGATGTATGGGGAGTCTCTGATGGGGACACAGATGTATGGGGTGTCTCTGATGGGGACACAGATGTATGGGGAGTCTCTGATGGGGACACAGATGTATGGGGTGTCTTTGATGGGGACACAGATGTATGGGGAGTCTCTGATGGGGACACAGATGTATGGGGAGTCTCTGATGGGGACACAGATGTATGGGGTGTCTCTGATGGGGACACAGATGTATGGGGTGTCTCTGATGGGGACACAGATGTATGGGGTGTCTCTGATGGGGACACAGATGTATGGGGAGTCTCTGATGGGGACACAGATGTATGGGGAGTCTCTGATGGGGACACAGATGTATGGGGAGTCTCTGATGGGGACACAGATGTATGGGGTGTCTCTGATGGGGACACAGATGTATGGGGAGTCTCTGATGGGGACACAGATGTATGGGGAGTCTCTGATGGGGACACAGATGTATGGGGAGTCTCTGATGGGGACACAGATGTATGGGGAGTCTCTGATGGGGACACAGATGTATGGGGAGTCTCTGATGGGGACACAGATGTATGGGGAGTCTCTGATGGGGACACAGATGTATGGGGAGTCTCTGATGGGGACACAGATGTATGGGGAGTCTCTGATGGGGACACAGATGTATGGGGAGGTCTCTGATGGGGACACAGATGTATGGGGAGGTTCTGATGGGGACACAGATGTATGGGGAGTCTCTGATGAGGGAACAGATGTATGGGGAGTCTCTGATGGGGACACAGATGTATGGGGAGTCTCTGATGGGGACACAGATGTATGGGGAGTCTCTGATGGGGACACAGATGTATGGGGTGTCTCTGATGGGGACACAGATGTATGGGGAGTCTCTGATGGGGACACAGATGTATGGGGAGTCTCTGATGGGGACACAGATGTATGGGGAGTCTCTGATGGGGACACAGATGTATGGGGAGTCTCTGATGGGGACACAGATGTATGGGGAGGTTCTGATGGGGACACAGATGTATGGGGAGTCTCTGATGGGGACACAGATGTATGGGGAGTCTCTGATGGGGACACAGATGTATGGGGAGTCTCTGATGGGGACACAGATGTATGGGGAAGGTTCTGATGGGGACACAGATGTATGGGGAGGTTCTGATGGGGACACAGATGTATGGGGAGTCTCTGATGGGGACACAGATGTATGGGGAGTCTCTGATGGGGACACAGATGTATGGGGAGTCTCTGATGGGGACACAGATGTATGGGGAGCTCTGATGGGGACACAGATGTATGGGGTGTCTCTGATGGGGACACAGATGTATGGGGAGTCTCTGATGGGGACACAGATGTATGGGGAGTCTCTGATGGGGACACAGATGTATGGGGAGTCTCTGATGAGGACACAGATGTATGGGGAGTCTCTGATGGGGACACAGATGTATGGGGAGTCTCTGATGGGGACACAGATGTATGGGGAGTCTCTGATGGGGACACAGATGTATGGGGAGTCTCTGATGGGGACACAGATGTATGGGGTGTCTCTGATGGGGACACAGATGTATGGGGAGTCTCTGATGGGGACACAGATGTATGGGGAGTCTCTGATGGGGACACAGATGTATGGGGAGTCTCTGATGAGGACACAGATGTATGGGGAGTCTCTGATGAGGACACAGATGTATGGGGAGTCTCTGATGGGGACACAGATGTATGGGGAGTCTCTGATGGGGACACAGATGTATGGGGAGGTTCTGATGGGGACACAGATGTATGGGGTGTCTCTGATGGGGACACAGATGTATGGGGAGTCTCTGATGGGGACACAGATGTATGGGGAGGTTCTGATGGGGACACAGATGTATGGGGAGTCTCTGATGGGGACACAGATGTATGGGGAGTCTCTGATGGGGACACAGATGTATGGGGAGGTTCTGATGGGGACACAGATGTATGGGGAGTTTCTGATGGGGACACAGATGTATGGGGTGTCTCTGATGGGGACACAGATGTATGGGGAGTTTCTGATGGGGACACAGATGTATGGGGAGTCTCTGATGGGGACACAGATGTATGGGGAGTCTCTGATGGGGACACAGATGTATGGGGAGGTTCTGATGGGGACACAGATGTATGGGGAGGTTCTGATGGGGACACAGATGTATGGGGAGTCTCTGATGGGGACACAGATGTATGGGGAGTCTCTGATGGGGACACAGATGTATGGGGAGTCTCTGATGGGGACACAGATGTATAGGGAGTCTCTGATGGGGACACAGATGTATGGGGAGTCTCTGATGGGGACACAGATGTATGGGGAGGTCTCTGATGGGGACACAGATGTATGGGGAGGTTCTGATGGGGACACAGATGTATGGGGAGTCTCTGATGGGGACACAGATGTATGGGGAGGTTCTGATGGGGACACAGATGTATGGGGAGTCTCTGATGGGGACACAGATGTATGGGGAGTCTCTGATGGGGACACAGATGTATGGGGAGTCTCTGATGGGGACACAGATGTATGGGGAGTCTCTGATGGGGACACAGATGTATGGGGAGTCTCTGATGGGGACACAGATGTATGGGGAGTCTCTGATGGGGACACAGATGTATGGGGTGTCTCTGATGGGGACACAGATGTATGGGGTGTCTCTGATGGGGACACAGATGTATGGGGAGGTTCTGATGGGGACACAGATGTATGGGGAGGTTCTGATGGGGACACAGATGTATGGGGAGTCTCTGATGGGGACACAGATGTATGGGGAGTCTCTGATGGGGACACAGATGTATGGGGAGGTTCTGATGGGGACACAGATGTATGGGGAGTCTCTGATGGGGACACAGATGTATGGGGAGTCTCTGATGGGGACACAGATGTATGGGGAGTCTCTGATGAGGACACAGATGTATGGGGAGTCTCTGATGGGGACACAGATGTATGGGGAGGTTCTGATGGGGACACAGATGTATGGGGAGGTTCTGATGGGGACACAGATGTATGGGGAAGTTCTGATGGGGACACAGATGTATGGGGAGTCTCTGATGGGGACACAGATGTATGGGGAGTCTCTGATGGGGACACAGATGTATGCGGAGGTTCTGATGGGGACACAGATGTATGGGGTGTCTCTGATGGGGACACAGATGTATGGGGAGTCTCTGATGGGGACACAGATGTATGGGGAGTCTCTGATGGGGACACAGATGTATGGGGAGTCTCTGATGGGGACACAGATGTATGGGGTGTCTCTGATGGGGACACAGATGTATGGGGAGTCTCTGATGGGGACACAGATGTATGGGGAGTCTCTGATGGGGACACAGATGTATGGGGAGTCTCTGATGGGGACACAGATGTATGGGGAGTCTCTGATGAGGACACAGATGTATGGGGAGTCTCTGATGGGGACACAGATGTATGAGGAGTTCTGATGGGGACACAGATGTATGGGGAGTCTCTGATGGGGACACAGATGTATGGGGAGGTTCTGATGGGGACACAGATGTATGGGGAGGTTCTGATGGGGACACAGATGTATGGGGAGGTTCTGATGGGGACACAGATGTATGGGGAGGTTCTGATGGGGACACAGATGTATGGGGAGGTTCTGATGGGGACACAGATGTATGGGGAGGTTCTGATGGGGACACAGATGTATGGGGAGGTTCTGATGGGGACATAAATGTGTGGGGCGACTTTGACAGGAACACAGGTCTATGGCCTTATGCACACTAAATGTTTGGCCCTGGTGCACAAAGCTCCGGCATTTAGGTGCTGGCGGAGGATACAGGTGCACCATCCATCCTTGCTGATGGCAGCCTTTAAAATTCTAGTCCAAGGCTGAGGATTCATTTATAAATAACTTTTTTTTTTTCCGGCCTGCGAATATCTGTAAAATATATGTTGTGACCCTCGAAGTAAAAAGTTTGGAGACCCCTGCTCTAGTGATATAAAGATCTATATAGAGGAATCAGGACCTCCTTCCTCCTGGTGATCCCTCTAGTGATATAAAGATCTATATAGAGGAATCAGGACCTCCTTCCTCCTGCCGGTGACCCCTCTAGTGGTATAAAGATCTATATAGAGGAATCAGGACCTCCTTCCTCCTGCTGGTGATCCCTCTAGTGATATAAAGATCTATATAGAAGAATCAGGACCTCCTTCCTCCTGCTGGTGACCCCTCTAGTGGTATAAAGATCTATATAGAGGAATCAGGACCTCCTTCCTCCTGCTGGTGACCCCTCTAGTGATATAAAGATCTATATAGAGGAATCAGGACCTCCTTCCTCCCCCTGGTGACCCCTCTAGTGATATAAAGATCTATATAGAGGAATCAGGACCTCCTTCCTCCCCCTGGTGATCCTTCTAGTGATATAAAGATCTATATAGAGGAATCAGGACCTCCTTCCTCCCCCTGGTGACCCCTCTAGTGATATAAAGATCTATATAGAGGAATCAGGACCTCCTTCCTCCCCCTGGTGACCCCTCTAGTGATATAAATGATATGACCTCTCAGTTTATATGGGGTTATGCCATGGGTTTGTGTTTGCCGGGGACTCTGCTGTGCCGTCAGCTGTACATTCCTCTCAGGAAAAGCTGAGAGCCTCGTAGATCCTTCCATGCTGTGTGAATCCTGGAGAGGTTCCAGGGAACATCAGACCATATGATGCATACGATGGTTCCCGGGAGGTGACGCCATTCACTGGGAAGATGAATAGATTGCTCAGGAGATGAACAGCATGACTTGATCCTTTGTATCCCGGCCAATAGGTTTGGTATTTCCTGACACCGGCCAGTCACAATCGGGGTCTCTATATATCACTGATTTATTGGCATGCACTGTGCAATCATTACATCTTCTGACTGCTGCACACTGACAATCGGGGTCTATGTATGGCCAAAGCTTTTTTTATTTGTTTTGGATGGAGCGGTGAATAATTAGAACCCCGCTCAGGATTTTATTACAAGGGAAGATTGGCCCTTTTTATTTGTCCTGGTGTCACTGAGACAGACAGTGATGGGAAATGTCACAGTTGTCACCAGAACAGGAATAAAGGGGAAATCTTCTAATGGGGACAATTGTTCCAGTGACAACTGACTAACATGGGGGTTCTTAGCAGTGTGGAGACGTTTCCTCTCACTTCCTGTTGGGTCTCTGAGTCAGGAAGTGAAGGGAAATCTTCCAATGGGGACACAGATAACAAAAGATAAACAGGTCACCATGTCACCTAACCAACTCCTATATGGTGCCCTGACTCCTTCTGATTATCTCCTCTATGGTTTCCTCACAGATGTGGCAGCTGTGCCCTGTGGTCGGGATTTCCTCATATCGTCATGTAGAGAGCTGATGGAGAGCTGGATTCACATTCTCAGGAAGATCCGATTGGGGACATGTAACCGCCTGAGAGTGTGAGCTGTGCATGGAGCGATGGATGGATGGGTGGAGCGATGGATGGATAAATGGGTGGACAGAGGGAGGGATGGATGGAGGGAGGGATGGATGGAGGGATGGATGAATGGATTGATGGACGGAGGGATGGATGAATGGATGGAGGGATGTATAAATGGATGGAGGGATTGATGGATGAAGGGATGGATTGATGGATGGAGGGATGTATGAGGGAGGGAGGGAGGGAGAGAGGGATGGAGAGAGGGATGGATGGATGGAGACACGGTTGGATGGAGGGATGGATGGATGGAGGGATGGATGGATGGATGGATGGAGGGATGGAGACATGGATGGAGGGATGGATAGAGGGATGGATGGACGGATGGATGGAGACACGGTTGGATGGATGGATGGATGGATGGAGAGGAGGGAGGGATGGAGGGAGGAGGGATGGATGGGGGGGTGGATGGAGACATGAATGGAGGAATGGATGGAGACATGAATGGATGGATGGAGGGATGGAGACATGGATGGAGGGATGGATGGATGGAGACACGGTTGGATGAATGGATGGATGGAGGGATGGATGGAGGGATGGATGGATGGGTAGAAGAATGGAAAATGATGAATTTATTTTCTCTCTCCTGGCAGTCTCATACTGAAGTCTCTGTACAACGTCTCTATTAATCAGAGCGCCCTCCAGTGGATGAGTCAGGTAACGGGATTCCTCGGTGATGTGCGGAGGCTCCTGATTGGTGAGTCACATTTCTGGGGGGAGGACGGGATCTCGTTATTTTCTTCATATGCCGCCATCACTGGCTGTAATCCTGATACTGAGGGGAAGTATAAAGGGGGGCACAATGGGGGGAGATTTACTAAGACTGGAGAGTACAGAGTCTGGTGCAGCTCTTCATAGAGACCAATCAGCTTCCAGGTTTTATTGTCAAAGCTTCATTGAAGAAGCTGATTGGCTGCGATGCTCATCTGCCCCACATTCTGCACTCTCCAGTTGTAATAAATCTCCCCCAAAGTGATACATAATAAATGATACAATGTTACTATTGACAGAAACAGCTGTATGAGGATTGGCCATTCTGTAATCTCAGGTCAGAGGGGTCTCCCCATCGGTCATTAGGACCTCCCACCACATTAAAGGACCAATAGGAAAGTATTATAAATGTTGCAAGAAATAGGAACCTACAGTCACAACTTTCAGACTTAGCTAGCAAAGGAGCAGAAGTTCAATCCAGGCAGCAAGGACCAGTGTCCATAGAACCAGGTGAAGTCAGTCCAGGCAGCAAGGACCAGTGTCCATAGAACCAGGTGAAGTCAGTCCAGGCAGCAAGGACCAGTGTCCATAGAACCAGGTGAAGTCAGTCCAGGCAGCAAGGACCAGTGTCCATAGAACCAGGTGAAGTCAGCCCAGGCAGCAAGGACCAGTGTCCATAGAACCAGATGAGGTCAGTCCAGGCAGCAAGGGCCAGTGTCCATAGAACCAGATGAAGTCAGTCCAGGCAGCAAGGACCAGTGTCCATAGAACCAGATGAAGTCAGTTCAGGCAGCAAGGACCAGTGTCCATAGAACCAGATGAAGTCAGTTCAGGCAGCAAGGACCAGTGTCCATAGAACCAGATGAGGTCAGTCCAGGCAGCAAGGGCCAGTGTCCATAGAACCAGATGAGGTCAGTCCAGGCAGCAAGGACCAGTGTCCATAGAACCAGGTGAAGTCAGCCCAGGCAGCAAGGACCAGTGTCCATAGAACCAGGTGAGGTCAGTCCAGGCAGCAAGGGCCAGTGTCCATAGAACCAGGTGAAGTCAGTTCAGGCAGCAAGGACCAGTGTCCATAGAACCAGATGAGGTCAGTCCAGGCAGCAAGGACCAGTGTCCATAGAACCAGATGAGGTCAGTCCAGGCAGCAAGGACCAGTGTCCATAGAACCAGGTGAAGTCAGTTCAGGCAGCAAGGACCAGTGTCCATAGAACCAGATGAGGTCAGTCCAGGCAGCAAGGACCAGTGTCCATAGAACCAGATGAGGTCAGTCCAGGCAGCAAGAGCCAGTGTCCATAGAACCAGATAAAGTCAGTTCAGGCAGCAAGGACCAGTGTCCATAGAACCAGATGAGGTCAGTCCAGGCAGCAAGGGCCAGTGTCCATAGAACCAGATGAAGTCAGTCCAGGCAGCAAGGGCCAGTGTCCATAGAACCAGATGAAGTCAGTCCAGTCAGCAAGGGCCAGTGTCCATAGAACCAGATGAAGTCAGTTCAGGCAGCAAGGACCAGTGTCCATAGAACCAGGTGAGGTCAGTCCAGGCAGCAAGGACCAGTGTCCATAGAACCAGATGAGGTCAGTCCAGGCAGCAAGAGCCAGTGTCCATAGAACCAGATAAAGTCAGTTCAGGCAGCAAGGACCAGTGTCCATAGAACCAGATGAGGTCAGTCCAGGCAGCAAGGACCAGTGTCCATAGAACCAGGTGAAGCCAGCCCAGGCAGCAAGGACCAGTGTCCATAGAACCAGGTGAGGTCAGTCCAGGCAGCAAGGGCCAGTGTCCATAGAACCAGATGAAGTCAGTCCAGGCAGCAAGGACCAGTGTCCATAGAACCAGATGAGGTCAGTCCAGGCAGCAAGGACCAGTGTCCATAGAACCAGATGAAGTCAGTTCAGGCAGCAAGGACCAGTGTCCATAGAACCAGATGAAGTCAGTTCAGGCAGCAAGGACCAGTGTCCATAGAACCAGGTGAAGCCAGCCCAGGTAGCAAGGACCAGTGTCCATAGAACCAGGTGAGGTCAGTCCAGGCAGCAAGGGCCAGTGTCCATAGAACCAGATGAAGTCAGTCCAGGCAGCAAGGACCAGTGTCCATAGAACCAGATGAGGTCAGTCCAGGCAGCAAGGACCAGTGTCCATAGAACCAGATGAGGTCAGTCCAGGCAGCAAGGACCAGTGTCTATAGAACCAGGTAAGGTCAGTCCAGGCAGCAAGGGCCAGTGTCCATAGAACCAGATAAAGTCAGTCCAGGCAGCAAGGGCCAGTGTCCATAGAACCAGATGAAGTCAGTTTAGGCAGCAAGGACCAGTGTCCATAGACCCAGGTGAATTCAGTCCAGTCGGGGGCGTGGCTACGTGAGGCATGCAGTAGGACGTGTCTGAGTGAGCTCCGCTGTGTATCCTGCCTAATCCTATCTTAAGCACTGCCATCCTTCACTACACCAAACTGTGACTGCCTGCAATAGCCACCGCGGCTGATTTACAACACCCGGCTGGGTTTTTTTTGGCGCGGTCATGTCCAGAAGAGGACAACAGCTGTTCGGCAAGAACCTTGCCAGAAAAGACCTGGCACCCTCTCAGCAGCCTGACTCGGGGGATGAGCATAGCGATCCAGAGATGGGATCCATGGATGGTGTCCCCAGGCTCCTGGATGAGAACCAGGCCTCACTGCAAGTAAGTGCTAGTCCGCAGGCCTCCAATATTGCGGCGGCCTCACATCAGGGCGCAGCTGACCCAGAGCCTACATTGCGGGACATTTTTACCGCTGTGACTACTTGTACTTCCTCTATTGCTGATCTGACGGGGGAGGTAAAGGGCATGAAGGTGGAGATATCCCTGGTCAGGCATGATATGCAGAAGCTGCGGGAGCGCACCCTGCCCTGCACATTGGAAGATGAATGGCAGCTCCTGCAAAGAGATGTTAGTCACATAC
This sequence comes from Lithobates septentrionalis, assembly GCA_037952835.1. Taxonomy (NCBI): domain Eukaryota; kingdom Metazoa; phylum Chordata; class Amphibia; order Anura; family Ranidae; genus Lithobates; species Lithobates septentrionalis. The sequence continues at coordinate 30,499 of JBBDGP010004160.1, read as the reverse complement.
AATCCGTGGCTGCCGCTAATGCGGCCCGTTTGGAGGACATGGAAAACTGTTTACGCAGAAATAATTATTTGCGTGGTGGGAATTCCAGAGAGGGCAAGAACACAGTGGCTTTTATTGAAGCATGGCTTACTAACACCTTTGGCCGTGATGCTTTTTCATCTATGTTTGCTGTGGAGAGGGCGCACAGGGTCCCTGCAAGACCCCCACCACAACAGGGTCCCTGCAAGACTCCCACCACAACAGGGTCCCTGCAAGACCTCCACCACAACAGGATCCCTGCAAGACCCCCACCACAACAGGGTCCCTGCAAGACCCCCACCACAACAGGATCCCTGCAAGACTCCCACCACAACAGGGTCCCTGCAAGACCCCCACCATAGGGTGCACCACCAAGACCCTTCTTGTTCCGCCTCCTGAATGAGGCCAGGGCTGCTGGCACACTTAAAGTTGATAATCTAAAAGTCTCCCTGTTTCCTGACTTTTCTGCAGAAGTTCAGAGGCAACGATCCAAGTTCATGGACATTAAACGGAGGCTACGTGATCTAAATGGATAGTAATGTTCAGTATTTCATGCTCTATCCTGCAGAGCTGAAGGTCATCGCCAATGGCAAATCGCATTTCTTTGATAATCCTGAGGCTGCAATGCACTGGCTCGACAGAGAGGAGAGGCAGCTCGCGCAGCAACCGCCGTAGCAGTACTGGGTCATTTACAGATGTTTACAACCCTTATCAAAGGTGCTTTTGAGGGTTCTTAGACAATCAGCGGGGACGGCTCGAGCAGTCTGACACCCTTATGCCACACAGAGCCTTGTTTGGTTATTTTCTTTGTGCTCTGAGTTAGCTGGCATGAGCAGACTATTGGCCTCACAGCTGCTATTGAGCCCCCACACGATGGTCCTGCGAGGACTGGTCCCCCTGTTTGGGGATGTGTTTTTTGTTTTTGTTTTCTTCTGGGCCCTGTTGGTCATGGAATGTGTTAACTTATTCCTTACCAAAATGCTCCTCTCTCTCCCTCGTCACTTACCAAAATTCACATGTTGCTGTCCATACTCCACACGTCCACAGGGTGGTGCAAGAACACTGTCCTTAAAGGATCACTAAAGATCATTTTTTTTTTTTTTTTAAATAACAAACAGGTTACACTTACCTCCACTGTGCAGCTCGTTTTACACAGAGTGGCCCCGAACCTCCTCTTCTGGGGTCCCTTGGCGGCTGTCTCGGCTCCCCCCCCTGCAAGGACTCAACACTTTCATGCGAACTCCCACGCATGGTGTGGCGTGCTTGCGGGCGCGCTCCCGTGATATAGCTGGCGGCCATAGCCCCTCACTGTATCACTCGGCCCCGCCCCCCCAGCGCGCTGTATCATTGGATGTGATTGACAGCAGCGCGAGCCTAGGGCTGCGCTGCTTTCAATCCATCCACTGTAACCAATTAACGGCCAGGCTGAGCGGCAAAGAGGATGTCAGGGGCGAGCGAGGGGTCAGGTAAGTAAAACTGGGGGGGTGGCTGGGGGGGGTGGTATTGTCAGATGTTTTTTCATCTTAATGCATAGAATGCATTAAGGTGAAAAAACTTTTACCTTTACAACCCCTTTAACTGCATGGTAATGTGGTTGAACTCAGGCTTACCTTACATGTATATTTCTTTTAGGCTTGCACAGCTAGCTGCGGTGTGCATGTTATTTAGACGGGGAAAGGCTCTCTGGTCCTTTTCTTTCTCTCTGATATATGTACAATTATTAATTTTTTTCTCCCCAAAGGCTGCTGTAACCAATAGGGGTATGGTATTTATGTCATGGAATGTCAGGGGCCTAGGGGATAAGGTCAAAAGAAATGCAATGTTTAAATATTTCGGTAGACTGCAGCCCCAAATAATCTGACTCCAGGAAATGCACAAGCAGCCTGACTCCACCTGATGAGCTCTCGCCACTATACAGCACAATTTCACTCCACACATTCCTCTTATTCTAAGGGAGTTAGTGTTTTAATCTCCGCTACTATTTCCTTTGAGTGCATTCAGCAGAGGGGGTGGACAGAGAGGGCAAATATGTTTTCTTTTTATGCAAGCTCAACGGGCTAATGTATATCATTGCTGCAATGTATATTCCCCCGCCGTTCTCGGCGGCTCCTCTTAGAAGTCTGGCACAATTTATGGCTCTGTTCCCGGATGTCCCGCTACTAGCCCTGGGTGACTTTAATAATACCCTGGACTCGCGCCTGGACAGAATGCCTTTGGCACCCAGAACGGTGAAAATGACAGCAGGAAAGACGGCTTTTGCCCCTCTGCTGTCTGAAAAGGGACTCCATGACGTGTGGCATGAGAGGCATGCTGATGACAGATGTTACTCGTGTCATTCTGCCACACATGATGGACTGTCGCATATTGACTTGGGGCTGGAGAATGAAGCGCTAATGCAGCGGGTGAGGGACTCGGCATATGAGCCGCGTCTCTTATCTGATCACTCTCCATTCTGGGTACAGTTGGATGTTACGATTGGGACGGGCCGTCCGTTGTGGAAAGTGAATCCCTTTTGGCTGACCCTGTTCCCGTCTCCCGACTGGGTCACGGGTGCAATACGGGAGTTCCTGCAATTCAACAGGGGATCTGCTAGTGCAGCTGTAGTAGGAGATTCGCTCAAGGCATTTTTGAGGGGATGCCATATCAGAGAAATCACTGGCATAATATAACATTCCAGGGAATGGGAAGATAGAGTGCGGAATGAAATGAGAGCTAGAGAACACTGGTTGCTGACCCTTCCCAATCCAATCATGACTCTTGGACTGAGGCACATTCTCTGTATAACTGTTTTCTGCTGTCCGCAGAGGAGAAAAGACAGTGAAACTAGGAGCATTCACCTCGGAAACCCAGGCAATCTCCTGTGGAGTCCCTCAGGGCTCACCCTTGTCGCCAGTGCTATTCAACATTTACATCCGCCCTCTCCTCAAAATCATCAAAAAATCAGATCTCTATTTCCACTCATACGCTGACGATACCCAAATCTACTTTCGGATCACCGGACAAAAAGACCACCATCAAAAACTAGAGAAATGCCTCACTTCGATAGATAACTGGATGACCATTAGTTCCCTCAAACTCAACGGGTCAAAAACAGAACTTCTCTACCTACACGCTAACCAAAATCCCAAAACCAAGACTCCATGGATACCTCCCACCATCTTTGGACAGACCATCTCTCCGAGCACCAAAGCCAAGAGTCTCGGAGTTAACTTTGACTCAGAAATGACAATGAATGCAAAAATAGGATCGGTAGTCACTGGATCTCACAATCTCCTCCGCCTGTTACGTAGACTCATCCCCTTCATCCTAGAAGATGACAAAGCAGCAGTTGTTGGAACAATCATCAATTCCTGTCTCGACTACGCGAACTCACTCTACTTAGGACTACCCCAATATCAGCTTACGCGCTTACAGGCCATTCAAAACGCGGCGGTAAGACTACTAACAGGAAAAAACCCTGGGAATCCATCTCCCCATCCCTGAGGAGCCTACATTGGCTAACAGTAAAGAATCGGATCACCTTCAAGACCCTCTGCCTCACCCACAAATGTATACAAGGTAACGCCCCTCAATACCTCAGAGAGAAAATAAAACATTACTCACCGAATCGCAATCTGCGATCGTCTAACCAAAACCTCCTCATCATTCCCAAATACCGCTACTAAGCAAAGGGAGAACGAAGATTCGCAGTCCAGGGACCTCGACTATGGAACTCTCTTCCTACTCACATCCGCATGGAAGAAAACCATCTGGCTTTCAGGAAAAAGCTCAAGACTTACCTCTTCTAATGAAGCTGACAACACAACGCATCAGTGCCTTGAGGCGATTCAGTTCGCATTTGCAGCGCTTTACAAATCATTCATTCATTCATTCAGAAGAGAAGATACTTCCACCAGCAGAGCTACTTTGAGGAAGGGGAAAACACTGGCCACCTTCTGGCTCTTGTAACCAGGGAGCAGCGGGATTCCTCTAACATTTTAGCTGTGCAGGCGGAGACAGGGGAGACACACACTCTCAATTCTGATATTTATAATGATTTTCATCGGTTCTATAACAATTTATATACTTCTAAAACTTGCTATGCCCCACCGGACCTGGCTCTGTTCCTACAAGCTTGCCCCTTTCCCCAGCTTTCTGAGGCTGATAGGGTTCTGCTAAACTCTCCAATCACTCTGACGGATGCCTTGGATGGGGCTCCGCATCACAAATCCCCTGGTTCAGACGGCTTACCGGCTTACTCCCGCTATGGTGAAGTCCTTTTACCCCCCCTTTTGCAGGCCCTACCTGAAGTGGCTGAGACGGGCTGCTTACCTGATAGTATGCAGGAGGCTATAATTTTAGTACTTCTCAAACTGGGCAAGGATAAGCTTCTGCCAGATTCTTTTTGCCCGATCTCTCTATTGAATACTGATGTCAAGCTTCTGGCCCGAGCCTTAGCCACAAGACTCTCTAGTCTAGTTCATGGTGACCAGTCTGGCTTTATTCCTACTCGCTCTACAGCCGATAATATTCGGCGACTGTATATGAATCTACAGGTGCCAGTGGATAATCCTGGGGGGAGGGCCATTCTGTCACTGGATGCCGCCAAGGAAAATACCTCCTGGAAATCCTGGCAAGATTCGGACTGGGGAGCCATTTTATCACATGGGTGAAGGTATAGTACTCTAGTCCCAGAGCTAGACTCCGCATCAACAATAATCTCTAATCCCCATTTGAGTTGCACAGAGGCACTCGGCAGGGGTGCCCTTTGTCTCCATTGCTGTTCGCTCTGGCTGTAGAGCCTCTGGCCATCTTGATACGCATTGCGCCGGAGGTGATTGAGTTTCGCAGAGGTCAGCTGGAGGACAAAATTTCTCTTTATGCGAATGACGCTCTCATTTATCTGGGTGACTCCGCTGCCTCTCTGTGTGCAGCAATGGGGATCACAACAGACTTCAGGGGCCTCTCTGGCTTCCCATAAATTGGTCCAAATCAACGTTAATGCCCATTGACCCGCTGACAGAGCCTTTGCCGGCGGGAACAGATCAGATTGCCATAGTAAGTAGCTTTAGATACCTGGGAGTGGTGGTGTCCCCAGATCCGGCCGAATACCTTCGGCTGAACCTGGGTCCACTATTGGATAGGCAGAACGTTAAATGCTCCAGTTGATGTAAACTTCCCCTGTCGGTGGTGGGACGGGCGAATTTAATAAAAATGGTGTGGGCCCCGCAGCTTTTGTACATTTTTCATAATTCAGCTATGTGGATTTCGAACAAATGGTTTAAAAGAATTGACTCACTGATGCGAGATCTGATATGGAAGAAGGTAGCCAGGATTAGCTTAAGCACTCTACAGTATGGGAAGGACGGGGGGGACTGGCAGTACCCCACCCTAAAATGTAGTTTCTGGCTTCACAGCTTCAGCAGCTGTCGGGGTGAATGAATGAATGAATGATTTGTATAGCGCTGCAGTTGCGAACTGAATCGCCTCAAGGCGCTGGATCCCTCCTGTGTTGTCCAGCTTCTTAGAAGAGGAAGGTCTTGAGTTTCTTTCTGAAGGCCTGATGGTTTTCTTCCATGCGAATGTGAGTAGGTAGAGCGTTCCATAGCCATGGTCCTTGGACTGCGAATCTTCGTTCTCCCTTTGTTTTGTAGCGGGTTTTTGGAATAAGGAGGAGGTTGTGGTTAGAAGATCGAAGACTACGATTGGGTGTGTAGAGTTTTATTTTCTCGCATAGGTATTGAGGAGCATTTCCGTGTATACATTTGTGGGTGAGGCAGAGGGTCTTGAATGTGATATGATTCTTTACGGTTAGCCAATGTAGGGCTCCTCAGGGAAGGGGAGATGGATTCCCAAGGTTTTTTTCCTGTTAGCAGTCTTGCCGCCGTGTTTTGAATGAGTTGTAGGCGCGCAAGCTGATATTGGGGTAATCCTATGTAAAGGGAATTTGCGTAGTCGAGTCGGGAATTGATGATTGTTCCAACTCCTGCTGCTTTGTCCTCTTCTGGGACGAAGGGGATGAGTCTACGTAGCAGGCGGAGGAGATGGTGAGATCTGCTGACTACTGATCCTATTTGTGCATCCATTGACATTTCTGAGTCAAAAATGACTCCGAGACTCTTGGCTTTGGTGCTTGGCGAGATGGTCTGTCCAAAGATGGTGGGAGGTGTCCATGGGGTCTTAGTTTTGGAATTTTGGTTTCCGTGTAGGAGAAGAAGCTCTGTTTTTGATCCGTTGAGTTTGAGAGAGCTAGTAGTCATCCAGTCGTCTATCAGAGTGAGGCATTTTTCTAGTTGCTGAAGGTGGTCTTTTTCTCCGGAGATGCGGAGGTAGAGTTGGGTATCATCAGCGTATGAGTGGAAGGAGAAGTCCGATTTTCTGATGATTTTGAGGAGTGGGCGGATGTAGATGGACGGGGGTGGAGACGGGAAGCGGGTACAGACTCGGTGATCAATTTGGTGACTATGTTTGACCCTTTACTGAAGGCGGCCTCCCATATGGAGATGGACCTGCCAAGCATCCCGCATTCAGCCCCTACTAGTGTCCTCCTTAGGGAGGTTTGAAGGGAGTTTCAGAAGGCTTTGAAGATAAGGGGCCCATTGCCCTTTACCCCTATGTGGAATAACCCTAACTACTCAGAGCTTTATGATCTACAGGGGTTCACCTCATGGAAGGAGAAGAGGGGATCTGCTTCTTTCTACAGCTATATTAGGGGGAGGTGCTAAAAACATATGAAAAATTATGTCAGGAATACCAATTAGCCTCAAGGGGTTTTTATCAATATCTCCAACTACGGCATGCCCTGCAGGCACAGCAACAGACCTGCTCCCTGACAGTATCGTCATCGCCATTGTTGACGGAAGTCCTCTGGGCGGATGCCCGGAGAGGACTGATATCCAAGATCTATGCGGAAATATTGTCCTCGGTCCAAGATCATGCCTCCTTTAAAGGTCGAAGTAAGTGGGTGGAAGATATAGGGGATACAGATGGGGACCAATGGGACATGGATTTAGAATCTATTCCGGCGGTATGTGTTTCAGCATCCCACAAACTATTACAATTATTTATCCTGCATAGAGCCTATAGAACGCCAGTGAAATTACATAGGTGGGGAAGAAGGGATTCCCCCTTATGCCCAAAGTGCAGAATACACCAGGAGGACTTTATACATCTACTCTGGAGATGCCCGAAGCTCCACCGGTATTGGGCGGAGGTGTCCCAGTGTATTGCTAGATTTGCTCAGACACCTGTTCCATTGAACCCCCTGGTGTACTTGCTAGGGGCCATTGATATCGAAATGTATCCGAAAGGAATGTACTACATGATTACAAGGTTGATGTGTTTAGCTGGAAAACTTATTGCACGATATTGGATGACATCTATGGTCCCCACTGGGAAACAATGGATCAGTTATGTTAATTCCTTACTTCTTAGAGAACGCCTGGCATACAGCCGCAGGAAGGCAGTGGGTAAATTTAACCTCATCTGGCAACCGTGGCTGGAGGATCCTCGCCTTGCTCCGCCACAGCTGGTAATGGACAGACTTCTTATGTAGAGATTTACTGTTTGTGATGGGGAAGGGGGGAGAGAGAGAGGAATGGGAAACACCGATTCGGCTATGTTTACAGTTATGCGCTGGACCCAGGAGGATCCGTTGGTTGAAGAAGTGACTAATTCTCATATGTTATAAAAGGTCATAAGTGCTGGTTAGTATTCGGGGTTAGGGGGGTACAGAAATTTTATATATGCATTGTATCCTGTTATTGCTCAAATAATATGGACTCCTGTTATGGTATGATCTATGCATGTAATGTTCAATTTCATCTACTGTTATGATTGTATGTACCATATGAGCAGTGGATAAATAAACAAGTTTTGATTCAAAAAAAGGTCAGTCCAGTCAGCAAGGACCAGTGTCCATAGAACCAGATGAGGTCAGTCCAGTCAGCAAGGACCAGTGTCCATAGAACCAGATGAAGTCAGTCCAGGCAGCAAGGACCAGTGTCCATAGAACCAGGTGAGGTCAGTCCAGGCAGCAAGAACCAGTGTCCATAGAACCAGATGAGGTCAGTCCAGGCAGCAAGGACCAGTGTCCATAGAACCAGATGAAGTCAGTCCAGGCAGCAAGGACCAGTGTCCATAGAACCAGGTGAGGTCAGTCCAGGCAGCAAGGACCAGTGTCCATAGAACCAGATGAAGTCAGTCCAGGCAGCAAGGACCAATGTCCATAGAACCAGGTGAGGTCAGTCCAGGCAGCAAGGACCAGTGTCCATAGAACCAGATGAGGTCAGTCCAGGCAGCAAGGACCAGTGTCTATAGAACCAGATGAAGTCAGTCCAGGCAGCAAGGACCAGTGTCCATAGAACCAGGTGAGGTCAGTCCAGGCAGCAAGGACCAGTGTCCATAGAACCAGATGAAGTCAGTCCAGGCAGCAAGGACCAGTGTCCATAGAACCAGATGAAGTCAGTCCAGGCAGCAAGGACCAGTGTCCATAGAACCAGGTGAAGTCAGTCCAGGCAGCAAGGACCAGTGTCCATAGAACCAGGTAAAGTCAGTCCAGGCAGCAAGGACCAGTGTCCATAGAACCAGGTGAGGTCAGTCCAGGCAGCAAGGGCCAGTGTCCATAGAACCAGGTAAAGTCAGTCCAGGCAGCAAGGACCAGTCTCCATAGAACCAGGTGAGGTCAGTCCAGTCAGCAAGGACCAGTGTCCATAGAACTAGGTGAAGTCAGTCCAGGCAGCAAGGACCAGTCTCCATAGAACCAGGTGAGGTCAGTCCAGTCAGCAAGGACCAGTGTCCATAGAACTAGGTGAAGTCAGTCCAGGCAGCAAGGACCAGTGTCCATAGAACCAGGTGAATTCAGTCCAGGCAGCAAGGACCAGTGTCCATAGAACCAGGTGAATTCAGTCCAGGCAGCAAGGACCAGTGTCCATAGAACCAGATGAAGTCAGTCCAGGCACCAAGGGCCAGTGTCCATAGAACCAGATGAAGTCAGTCCAGGCACCAAGGACCATTGTCCATAGAACCAGGTGAAGTCAGTCCAGGCAGCGAGGACCAGTGTCCATAGAACCAGGTGAATTCAGTCCAGGCAGCAAGGACCAGTGTCCATAGACCCAGGTGAGGTCAGTCCAGGCAGCAAGGACCAGTGTCCATAGAACCAGATGAAGTCAGTCCAGGCAGCAAGGACCAGTGTCCATAGAACCAGATGAGGTCAGTCCAGGCAGCAAGGACCAGTGTCCATAGAACCAGGTGAAGCCACCCCCGGGCACTAATAAAGAACCCGCAGTCTCTGGCCTCCTAGATGGGCGTGTCTGAGGAAAGGAATATCCCAGGTTGTGATACTCCACAGCAATCAGAATCCTCCTGTCATTTTCTCATGAAGAAGAATGTGATTGGTTGAAGCTCTGATGACATCACGGCACTGGTGGACCATGTCACCTACAATATCCGGTCACTGCGCTGTGCGAAGAAATGCAAAGGTGCCCATTGTCATTAGATTGCCAACATCCAGGACTCAAGTTACAGGATGTTGGGTACAGGTGATAATTCTCTGGTGGTATACAGGATGCAGGGTATGGGTTGTTGGGCACAGGATGTGGGGTATAGGACACAGGTTATGGGGTGCTGGGTACAAGTGATAAGGCTCTGGCGGTGTACAGGACACAGGTTACGGGGTGCTAGGTACAGGTTGTGGGGTGTTGAGTACAGGTTTTAATTCTCTGGTGGGGTACAGGACACAGGTTATGGGGTACTGGGCACAGGCTGTGGGGTACAGGTTAGTGGGGTGGTGGATACAGTTTATAAGGCTCTGAGTTTCAGTTTGGGGTTATACTGGATGTCACCATTGCTTTTATATGTGGCACCCGTCATACATGTCCTCAATCTTCTGTCTCCATGTCCGGGTGATACCCATCATACATGTCCTCCATCTTCTCTCTCCATGTCAGGGTGGCATCCGTCATACATGTCCCCCATCCTCTGTCTCCATGTCAGGGTGATGAAGGTGTTCTTCTCTCTGCAGATCCGGACGCCGAGGTCTGCTTGCACGCTCTGCTCCTCTTCCAGTCGGTGGTTGTAGATCCGGACGTTCTGGGGCGGCTGTGGGGGGAGGTACAGGAGTGTCTGCCCAGCATCATGGAGCTTTCATTGAGCGCCAACACACAACTGCAAAGGACCGCCGAGGAGCTGCTGGAGGAAGTCAGGGGGGCTGCAGATTAATGGACCTGTGATGTCATCATGCCATCTGCTGTGATGTCATAATATTGTCATGTATTGTTACACACTGGTGACATCATATACTGTAGCTGATGTCATTCTTTTACAAAGTTGCTGTTTCTCATGTTCTCCTGGTTGGTTTAAAGGATAATAAAACATTGATCGCTCCTCTGCAGAGATTTATTTTTTACTGAATTCTGTAGAGACTTGTCTTTGTCTTCTGAGAAGGATATTATTATGTTGTGTTCCATCCCCCCATATAGTATAAAATCTGTATATATAACCCCCCCCCCTTCCCAGCAGTGGTGTCTCCAGCCTTCATATTTAGGGGGGCACATGGTGGGACAGGGAAAAAAGTAGGGGGGTGTCACGGAACGCCCCACACTCCGCTTGAGTGCTTCCGTCATATACCGCTTCCTAAGTTCTGGAACACGAGTCCAATGGATCTGGCTATAGGAACCCCAAGAACTAGACAACACCAGTCTTGGAGTACATCAGAACTACCTTTATTTTGAGATCTCACAGACCTTTATACAGCAGGGATGACTCAAAGCTAACCTAATTAACATGACCTAATTTACTACAAAATGTACCCAGACCAGATGACAGTCTTGTGGGCACCGAGCTTCACACATTAATACAATTAACAATACAAACAACAATCTCCCCCCTCCTCAGCCTAGACCATTCGTCTATTAGCCAGGGCTGGTGGCTAATGTGATCAGCTCTCTCAATTAACATAAACACATGTTGATAACACCAGCATCTCCTCACAGGATGTGTCCCAGCAGAATGAATCAGTCTTATCAGCAGGGGGCTGCTGGAGGAATCCCCCCTCCCTCTTCAGGGACACAAATATACAGTAAGGAGTCCCCATACAATATATACATGACTGAGTCCGATTAATACAGTTCAGACTGGATTTCTCATTCACCTCAAATGCTAGGGCCCATAATCGGTGGGCAACAGGCTTGCACACAGTCCTCTCCAACAGCCTCCTCTCTGGCCATGCCCGTGACATTTCTCCCCTTTCGGCAGGAGACTAACACAGGAGGAGACCCCAGACGGGTTGACTCCGAAGTTAGTCCACAGCTCCAGTCCTCTACTGCCTGTACCCACACAGTACCCCAAACAAATTATCCCAAACAGTGCATTACTCACCCAGCCATCCTCTGCCTCTCTCAGAGAACATATCTGCCGCTGGGGAGAGGCCCGGACTGGACCTTCTCCCTGGAATCCTTTCTGCCGCTGGAGAGAAGATAGGGTGACTGGGCTCACTCTGTCATGCTGTTGGGGATCTGGGCCCACTGCCCAGCATCCCTGGGGTATACAGGTGGAGACTGAAGTCCCATCCACCTTCACAGGAAATCCATCCTCTGTTAGTTGAGGGCAGAGTCCAGCAGTCCTCGGCCCTGTTGCCAGCCCTTCTGCTGGAAACCCCACACCATCTGTTCCGGCTAACTGTTGGGGAGGGAGGCCGACTGCCCCGCCTCCCTGGAACTCTGTAGTTGTTGCCGGTGCTGGGCAGAGGTTGGTAGCACTCTGCCCTGTTGCCAGCACTTCTGCTGGGGACTCCACATCCTCTGCTCCGGCTAACTGTTGGGGCAGGCAGCTGGCTTCCTCCACTCCCAAACTGTGTAGCTGCCATTGGGGAGGTGAGCCGGCTGCTTCCTTTTCCATTCCCTCATCTGGCTGCTGGGACGACATGTCGATGGTACTGTCTCCCAGGTACACGGATCTTTGCTGGGGAGGAAAGCCCACTTCCTCCACCCTGGCCAACTGTTGGGGAGGGACAACACACACCTCCTCTCCCTTCTCCCCCTGTATCTGCTGCTGGGAAGTGATTGCCATCTTCTCACACTGAGCCTCCACAATTGCTGCAGGTGTGGGGCAGAGGTCTTGGACCCTCTGTCCGGTTGCCAGCACTTCTGCTGGGGGTTTGCTAGGTGGTTCCTCCTCTACAGAAATGTCTATTAAATCCCCAGTCTCTGGAAGTGGTAAAAGTGTGGGATAGAGGTCTTGGACCCTCTGTTCAGTTACCAGATCTTCAGCTGGAGAAGTTTGTTTTAACTCCATAGATGCTGCTGGCAGAAAATCACATGTCCCTGTCAGTGTTGTGGGAGAAAGGCCGACTACCTCTTCTCTCAGGAAGGCCGAAGCCACTGTTGGTGCTGGGCAGAACACAGTGAACTTTGGCCCTGATAGCAGCTCTTCTGCTGGAGGCTCATCAGGTTGTTCTTCCTCAGCAGAAAAGTCTATCAAATCCCATGTCTCTGCAACTGATGTCGGGGAATAGGGGTTCACCATCTCCTGTCCATGGAACCCAGAAGATGTTATCATTTCTGGACAGAGGTTAGCAGAGCTCTGCCCTGTTGTCAGCACTTCAGGTTTGGGGACGGCAATCTCCGGATTTTCCACTGCCGATTCTCTGGCATGCTGCTGAACTTGTTCTAGCAGTTTCCTGTATGCCCTTTCCAGATGCTGTTCCTTCCTTAGCAAATGGTCCAGATCAGGTTTGAGCTCTGAGACCCCTGCAAGACCGAGCATAGACTCTCTATAGTCTCTCATGTCCTCAAGGTCAGGTTCCCCTTCATCGCCAAACATAAAAAGATCTGTAAGGTTCTCCCACAGCAATCCAGGGCCGCCAAAGTCATATCCCTCCGGAGAGCATTCTGTTGTCTCCCCTAAATATCCCTCCTCTGCGTGCCATTGCAGAGCCCGATATCGATTGTCCAGCTCTATCTCCTGCTGGACCAACCTGTCCAACTCAGTCACCCATTGCTCCTGGGGCTGCTCTCCCAGGAATGCCATCCGCAATGCCCGTTGGTCACTGGCCCGTTGCTCTTGGGTTGGAAAGCACTTGCCCTGTTTTATACCAGCGAGACGGAGGGCTGCAATCCAGAGCTCCACCCGAATCAGCTGCCTGAGCTCCAGGTATTCATCCTCAGACACAGTCCTGGTGTACGTTGAAAGGATGATCCGCAGCAGCCCCGGGAATTCTGATGCCAGGTCCATATCTCCGCTGGGGTGACTGAAGTCTGCTATGCTGATCTTGGATCCAGTTGGAGGTTTGGATGTCCCAGACTTCAGACTTCAGGAAGCTTTCCCGCTGCTTGCCACCAATGTCACGGAACGCCCCACACTCCGCTTGAGTGCTTCCGTCATATACCGCTTCCTAAGTTCTGGAACACGAGTCCAATGGATCTGGCTATAGGAACCCCAAGAACTAGACAACACCAGTCTTGGAGTACATCAGAACTACCTTTATTTTGAGATCTCACAGACCTTTATACAGCAGGGATGACTCAAAGCTAACCTAATTAACATGACCTAATTTACTACAAAATGTACCCAGACCAGATGACAGTCTTGTGGGCACCGAGCTTCACACATTAATACAATTAACAATACAAACAACAATCTCCCCCCTCCTCAGCCTAGACCATTCGTCTATTAGCCAGGGCTGGTGGCTAATGTGATCAGCTCTCTCAATTAACATAAACACATGTTGATAACACCAGCATCTCCTCACAGGATGTGTCCCAGCAGAATGAATCAGTCTTATCAGCAGGGGGCTGCTGGAGGAATCCCCCCTCCCTCTTCAGGGACACAAATATACAGTAAGGAGTCCCCATACAATATATACATGACTGAGTCCGATTAATACAGTTCAGACTGGATTTCTCATTCACCTCAAATGCTAGGGCCCATAATCGGTGGGCAACAGGCTTGCACACAGTCCTCTCCAACAGCCTCCTCTCTGGCCATGCCCGTGACAGGGGGCAAATATTATTTATTTATTTCAGGTACTTATATAGCGCCGTCAATTTACGCAGCGCTTTACATATACATTGTACATTCACATCAGTCCCTACCCTCAAGGAGCTTACAATCTAAGGTCCCCAACTCACATTCATACAAACTAGGGACAATTTAGACAGGATCCAATTAACCTCCCAGCATGTCTTTGGAGTGTGGGAGGAAACCTACGCAGACACAGGGAGAACGTGCAAACTCCAGGCAGGTAGTGTCGTGGCTGGGATTCGAACCAGCGACCCTTCTTATTGCTAGGCGAAAGTGCTATCCACTACACCACTGTAAAATGCAATTTGATATATATATATATCTATATAGATATATATATATATTAAAAAAATAAAAAATAAAGTACAGCGCTGCGTTTAAACTGAAAGGGGAAAAATAGCAGCCAACACACCTATAGACTAAAGGTAAGTAATACATAAAAATAATAAAAGTGTAGCACTATAATTCACATCTACAAACGTGTGTATCGCAATACATATGTGCGTATAAAAATAGTGATTGTTACCAAAACATGTATGATCATGATATGGATAATAACAAATAATTAAACCATGTTAATCACATAGAAAATTTAAAGTTAAAATAAGCAATAATAAAGCTTGGTGATCAGATGTGCCAGTGATTAGAAACCAGTGCTGGTTCCATAAAACAAACATCAAACAAAGTAAAATCATAAAATATAACTGTCCGTATTGTGTAGAAAAAATAGTGAAGAGAACATCAGCAGAGTTCTATGGGGGTGATGAGTGGCCAGATGGTGGAAAGAAACTCCCAAATTCACAGATGGATGATTGCACCAGATCTGACGAGTAGGTAGAAAGAAGACCACAAGTGTGTACAGATTGTACATCAGTGCCGGGGCCAACACCAGAAGTAGAGGAGGCTTACCGGAACTAGTTGACCTGTAATGGCGTACGCCAGACAAGTCAAAAAGGCTTAGTAACCACTGGTTCTGAAAGATGTATCTTGTCAGATGTCATCAACACATGGTGGGGAAAGGGGTAACAGCACGGCTTCCTCGCCCATGGATAATCCAGCTGAGGTCCACGTTGATTTTGACAAATAAGGGTCAGCACTGAGAATGGGAGAACGCCTCCATCAAAGGAAAACTTTGAACAATGGCTATAGGATCCAGAGGGGAAGGCTCCTTCTGGCCACTCATCACCCCCATAGAACTCTGCTGATGTTCTCTTCACTATTTTTTCTACACAATACGGACAGTTACATTTTATGATTTTACTTTGATGTTTGTTGGGGACCTGTGGTAGAGTTCATCCTCCTCCTCTGGAGTAGTTTAGAGCCCTCTGGGAAAGGTGTCCCCCCTATCTGGAAGAGTTGAGGCCCTCTAGGAAATGTCATCCTTCTCATCTGGAAGAGTTGAGGCCCTCAGGGAAAAATGAAATCCTATTTAAAAATATGTGCTCCTCAACTGGAAGAGTCTTGGAAAGTTCATCCTGCTTTTCCAGAAGAGTTGAGGCCCTCTGGGAGAGTTCATCCTCCTCCCCTCAGAAGAGTTGAGGGCCTCTATAAGAGTTGAAATCCCTCTGAAAAAGATGCCATCTGAAAGAGCTGAGGCCCTCTGGAAAAGTTAGAAGCCTTCCGGAAAAGATGTCCTCCTTATCTGGAATTATTTTGGCCCTCAAGAGGAGTTGAAATCCCTCTGGAAAAGATGTCTTCCTCAGCAGGAAGAGTTGGGAGCCCTTTGGCAGAGCTGGGGGTTCTCTTGGAGAGATCATCCTCATCTGAAAAAGTTCAGGCCCTCTGGGAGAGGTTGGGGCCCTCTGGAAGAACTAGGGGTTCTCTTGGAGAGGTCATCCTAATCTGGAGGAGTTAGGGGCGTCTGGCCGAGTTGAGGGTCTCTGGGAGAGTTTGTCCCTGTCTTTAAAAGATATCTCTCTGGAATAGATGTCCTCCTTGTATGGAAGAGTTGGGGCCCTCTGGGAGAGTTTATCCTCCTTGTATGGAAGAGTTGGGGCCCTCTGGGAGAGTTTATCCTCCTTGTATGGAAGAGTTGGGGCCCTCTGGGAGAGTTTATCCTCCTTGTATGGAAGAGTTGGGGCCCTCTGGGAGAGTTTATCCTCCTTGTATGGAAGAGTTGGGGCCCTCTGGGAGAGTTTATCCTCCTTGTATGGAAGAGTTGGGGCCCTCTGGGAGAGTTTATCCTCCTTGTATGGAAGAGTTGGGGCCCTCTGGGAAAGTTTATCCTCCTCCTCTAGAAAAGCTAGGCCCTCCTGGGAGAGTTTATCCTCCTCCTCTGGAAGAGTTGAGGCCCTCTGGGAGAACTGAAATCCCACTGGAAAAAATCCATCTCATCTGGTAGAGTTTTGACCCTCTGGGGGAGTTCAGACTTCCCCTCTGGAAGCCTGATGTTGACCATGGCCACAGTTGGTTTGATGTGAGGTTGTGGCACATATATATTTTGTACTTAACTGATGTGTGCTGTGCTTCCATCTGGGGCCGATGGTGTGTACCATTGTATGAACTATGCAAACCTAATATAGCTTCCAGCCTGTACCAGGACCTCCTAGAGCTTCCTGCCTGTACCAAGACCTCCTATCTGTGCAAACACCAGTATCACTCCAAAATCTGCTTACATCCAAACTGTGAGGGATCCACAGATAATGCACCAGACACCCAGGCCACAAAATCTGTCTGGAGAACCAGGGCCCCCAAAATGGAAGCAGAGATGGTGGGGCATCAGGGACCATGGGGAAAGGTGGGCCATTCTGGAGGGGATAAAACCACTTCTAAAGGAATAAAAGTCCTTCTAAGAGCAATGGGTTATGTGGGATAGTTGGCCCCTGTGGAGGGGATGGGAACCTTTTGAGAGAGTTG
Organism: Lithobates septentrionalis; assembly: GCA_037952835.1. Lineage (NCBI taxonomy): Eukaryota > Metazoa > Chordata > Amphibia > Anura > Ranidae > Lithobates > Lithobates septentrionalis. The sequence goes on along the minus strand of JBBDGP010004160.1, from coordinate 13,627 downwards.
GGGTCCCTGAGAAAGAGAATGGGCCCCTGTGAAAGAGGTGGAGTCCCTCTGGAGAAGTTGGGGCCCCAGTGGAGAAGGATAAACCCATATGAAAAAGGGTGGGGTCCCTCTGGGAAAGTTAGGGCCCCTGTGGAGGAAAAGAGGTCTATATGAAAGAGTTGGGGTTCCTCTGGAGAAGTTGGGGCCATGTTACAGCAAGATCAAGGCAAGAGGCAAAACTAATGATGAAGAATAAAAAAAACAGTGTCTGCCAATAAATGATAGATAAAAGGGGGGTCCTTGTAGATCAGGGGTCTCAAACTGGCGGCCCTCCAGCTGTTGCGAAACTACAAGTCCCATCATCCCTCTGCCTGTGGGAGTCATTCTTGTAACTGTCAGCCTTGCAATGACTTTTGGGACTTGTAGTTTCGCAACAGCTGGAGGGCCACCGTTTTGAGACCCCTGCTATAGAGAAGGAGAAGGAGCTGGGTTGCTTATGTAAAAGTTGGGGCCCCTGTGAATGAGGATGGGCCCTTGAATGGGAGATGGGCTCCCTCCGAAGGAGTTGGGGCCACTGTACAAGATGGGCTCTTGTGGAAGAGGTGGAGTCTCTTTTGTAAAAATCAGGGTCTTTATACAGTAGTTTGAGTCCCTCTAGACAAACTGGGTCTGCTGTAAAGAAGTTGGGGCCCTTGTGAAAAAAGCGGGCCTGTGTGGTGGAGTTGATGCCCCTCCAGGATAGATGGGAGAGAGTTGGGGCCCCTGTGGAGGAGGTGGGCCCCCTCTGAATAAGCTGGGGCCACTGTGGAAGATGGGCCCTTGTGAAATAGGTGGAGTCCCTCTGGACAAGTCAGGGCCCCTTTAGTAGTAGTTTGGGTCCCTCTGGAGAAATTGGGGTTGCAATAAACAAGTGGGGTCCCTCTGGGAAAGTTGGGGCCCTTGGGAAAAAAGTAAGGTCCGTATGGAAGATTTGCTGCCCCTTCAGGATAGATGGGGCCCCTAAGGGGGATAGTCCCTTGTGAAACAGTTGGGGTCCCTCTATAGAAGTTGGGGCCCCTGTGGAGGAGGATGGGCCCATGTACAGGAGATGGGCCCCCTCTGAACAAGGAGGGGCCCCTATAGAAATGTTGGGGTCCCTCAAGGAAAGTTGGGGCCCTTGTAAAATAAAAGTGGGGTTCCTGTGGAAGAGTTGGGGTCCCTTTGAAATAATTGAGGTCTGTCTGGAGAGGTTCGGGTCCTTTTGGGGGACATGTGGCCTCTGTAAGATAGTTGGGGTTTCTCTGAAAAAATGGGCCTCTTATAGAATAACTGGGGCTCCTATGAAATAGTTGGGGCCCCTCTGGAGACTGTGGAGTCCCTGTGGCGAAGGATAGGCCTTTAGTAAAGAAGGTAAAGTCCCTTTGTAGTAGTTGGGGCCCCTGTGGAGGAGGATGGGCCCTTGTACAGTACGTGGGGTCCCTCTTGACAAGTAAGAGCCACTATAGAAAAGTTGGGGTCCCTGTGGAGAAGTTGGGGCTGCTGTCAAGAAGTGGCATCCCTCTGAGAAAGTTGAGGCCTTGTAAAAAAAAAAGTGGGGTCCCTTTGGAGAAGTTGGGGTCCTTTTGGGAGAGCTGTGGCCTCTGCGAGATAGACGGGGTCTCTCTGAGAAAGTAGGGTCTCATATGAAATAGGGCCCCTCTGGAAAATGCAGAGCCTCTGTTGAGAGGGGTAGGCTTCCGAAGAAGTTGGGCCCCTGTGGAGGAGTTGGGGTCCCTCTGGAATACTTGGTGTCCTTGGGTACAAAGTGGGGTCCCTGTGGAGGAGTTGGAGTCCCTCTGGAATATTTGGGGTCATTGGGGACAAAGTGGGGTCCCTGTGGAGGAGTTGGGGTCCCTCTGGAATATTTGGGGTCCTTGGGTACAAAGTGGGGTCCCTGTGGAGGAGTTGGGGTCTCTCTAGAATATTTGGGGTCCTTGGGTACAAAGTGGGGTCCCTGTGGAGTAGTTGGGGTCTCTCTGAAATATTTGGGGACCTTGGGTACAAAGTGGGGTCCCTGTGGAGGAGTTGGGGTCCTTGGGTACAAAGTGGGGTCCCTGTGGAGGAGTTGGGGTCTCTCTGGAATGTTTGGGTCCTTGGGTACAAAGTGGGGTCTCTGAGGAGGAGTTGGGGTCCCTATGGAATATTTGGGGTCCTGTGGTACAAAGTGGGGTCCCTGTGGAGAAGTTGGGATCTCTCTGGAAGAAGTGGGGCCTCCTGGGGCATAGTTTGGGGCCCCTATGAGATAGATGGGGCCCCTCTGGAGTAATTGGGGCCCCTTGGGATCCCTATACTTCACTCCTGGCTGCGTTCTTCCATGCTGCCGCCAGGTGTCGCTCCTCCGCTTCCCACTGACGTCACGTTTTGAAGGCGCAGGCGCAGTTGGAAGATACTAAAACCCGCAAGCTGTTCTCTGACGTCACAGGTGTTCTGTCGAGAAGTGCCCCCATCGAATTGTGCCTGGTATGTACTGCGCATGCACCGTACGGAACAGCACAACAGCTGATTTGCCGACCAGCTGGGCTGACGTGACCAGGGCGCATGCGCACATCGTAGGAGGCATCTCTCGATGGGAGATACCATTTTTACAGGCACAATTTAAACCTATACAAACAGCGGGGGAGACCGTAGTTCTCAGATTGTGGATCGCTGCTGCTGGGGGGCGGCTAGTGGCTGTGTTGAAGAGCTGTTTTTGTCTGTGTTTCAACCCGCCCTTTCACACAAGCAAAACCGGTTCAACACAAACAAAACCGTACCATCAGCACACTGTAAAGCTGTCCCACAACAGCGAGGCACAATGTGAGAACTACGGTTTCCCCCTGTGGGAGGGCGACATCACTGCGCTCGTCACAGGTCCCATTCTAGGCAACGGGGAGGAGTCCAGCAGGGGTTGACTTCAGTGTGACGCCAATGGTGCGGAGCCTTTTTATAGCGCTGCTCACAGGTCTACGTCTGTCTTCACTTCTCAGCCATGGACGTCACCATCCAGCACCCCTGGTTCAAGCGTGCTCTGGGGCCCTTCTACGCCAACCGCCTCTTCGATCAGGTCTTCGGAGAAGAAATGATTGACTACGATCTCTTTCCTTTCCTGTCCTCCACCGTCAGTCCCTACTACAGGCACAGCCTCTTCCGGGGATCCATGGAGTCCGGCATTTCTGAGGTGAGGGGGCAGTTAGGGGCCCCTGCCACACAGGTCTCTCATACAAGGGTCCCCATCCTGTGGACGCAAGGGGTCTGATAGACTCATCCATACAGTAGTCTGCATCATGACCTAAGAAGGATCTAGGCGATTCCCCCTTATATTAGTCTATATCCTGCCACCAGAGGGTCTAGGAGATTCCCCCTTATACTAGTCTATATCCGGCCACCAGAGGGTCTAGGAGATTCCCCCTTATACTAGTCTATATCCGGCCACCAGAGGGTCTAGGAGAGTCCCCCTTATACTAGTCTATATCCGGCCACCAGAGGGTCTAGGAGATTCCCCCTTATACTAGTCTATATCCGGCCACCAGAGGGTCTAGGAGAGTCTCCCTTATACTAGTCTATATCCGGCCACCAGAGGGTCTAGGAGAGTCCCCCTTATACTAGTCTACATCCTGCCACCAGAGGGTCTAGGAGATTCCCCCTTATACTAGTCTATATCCGGCCACCAGAGGGTCTAGGAGAGTCCCCCTTATACTAGTCTACATCCTGCCACCAGAGGGTCTAGGAGATTCCCCCTTATACTAGTCTATATCCGGCCACCAGAGGGTCTAGGAGAGTCCCCCTTATACTAGTCTACATCCTGCCACCAGAGGGTCTAGGAGATTCCCCCTTATACTAGTCTACATCCTGTCACCAGAGGGTCTAGGAGAGTCCCCCTTATACTAGCCTACATCCTGCCACCAGAGGGTCTAGGAGATTCCCCCTTATACTAGTCTATATCCTGCCACCAGAGGGTCTAGGAGAGTCCCCCATATAATAGCCTACATCCTGCCACCAGAGGGTCTAGGAGAGTCCCCCTTATACTAGTCTACATCCTGCCACCAGAGGGTCTAGGAGAGTCCCCCTTATACTAGTCTACATCCTGCCACCAGAGGGTCTAGGAGAGTCCCCCATAGAATAGCCTACATCCTGCCACCAGAGGATCTAGGAGAGTCCCCCTCATAATAGCCTACATCCTGCCACCAGAGGGTCTAGGAGAGTCCCCCAAAGAATAGCCTACATCCTGCCACCAGAGGGTCTAGGAGAGTCCCCCTCATAATAGCCTTCATCCTGCCACCAGAGGGTCTAGGAGAGTCCCCCATATAATAGGCTACATCCTGCCACCAGAGGGTCTAGGAGAGTCCCCCTAGAATAGTCTACATCTTGCTACCAGAGGGTCTAGGAGAGTCCCCCATAGAATAGCCTACATCCTGCCACCAGAGGGTCTAGGAGAGTCCCCCTAGAATAGTCTACATCTTGCTACCAGAGGGTCTAGGAGAGTCCCCCATAGAATAGCCTACATCCTGCCACCAGAGGGTCTAGGAGAGTCCCCTTTGTACTAGTCTACATCCTGCCACCAGAGGGTCTAGGAGAGTCCCCCCATAGAATAGCCTACATCCTGCCACCAGAGGGTCTAGGAGAGTCCCCCATATAATAGGCTACATCCTGCCACCAGAGGGTCTAGGAGAGTCCCCCTTATACTAGTCTATATCCTGCCACCAGAGGGTCTGAGGAGTCCCCCATAGAATAGCGTACATCCTGCCACCAGAGGGTCTAGGACAGTCCCCCATATAATAGCCTTCATCCTGCCACCAGAGGGTCTAGGAGAGTCCCCCTTATACTAGTCTACATCCTGCCACCAGAGGGTCTAGGAGAGTCCCCCATATAATAGGCTACATCCTGCCACCAGAGGGTCTAGGAGAGTCCCCCTAGAATAGTCTACATCTTGCTACCAGAGGGTCTAGGAGAGTCCCCCATAGAATAGCCTACATCCTGCCACCAGAGGGTCTAGGAGAGTCCCCCATATAATAGCCTTCATCCTGCCACTAGAGGTTCTAGGAGAGTCCCCCATATAATAGCCTACATCCTGCCACCAGAGGGTCTAGGAGAGTCCCCCATATAATAGCCTACATCCTGCCACCAGAGGGTCTAGGACAGTCCCCCATATAATAGCCTACATCCTGCCACCAGAGGGTCTAGGAGAGTCCCCCATATAATAGCCTACATCCTGCCACCAGAGGGTCTAGGAGAGTCCCCCATATAATAGCCTACATCCTGCCACCAGAGGGTCTGAGGAGTCCCCCATAGAATAGCGTACATCCTGCCACCAGAGGGTCTAGGAGAGTCCCCCATATAATAGCCTTCATCCTGCCACTAGAGGTTCTAGGAGAGTCCCCCATATAATAGCCTACATCCTGCCACCAGAGGGTCTAGGAGAGTCCCCCATATAATAGCCTACATCCTGCCACCAGAGGGTCTAGGACAGTCCCCCATATAATAGCCTACATCCTGCCACCAGAGGGTCTAGGAGAGTCCCCCATATAATAGCCTACATCCTGCCACCAGAGGGTCTAGGAGAGTCCCCCATATAATAGGCTACATCCTGCCACCAGAGGGTCTAGGAGAGTCCCCCTCATAATAGCCTTCATCCTGCCACCAGAGGGTCTAGGACAGTCCCCCATATAATAGCCTTCATCCTGCCACCAGAGGGTCTAGGAGAGTCCCCCTTATACTAGTCTACATTCTGCCACCAGAAGGTCTAGGAGAGTCCCCCTTATACTAGTCTACATCCTGCCACCAGAAGGTCTAGGAGAGTCCCCCTTATACTAGTCTACATCCTGCCACCAGAAGGTCTAGGAGAGTCCCCCTTATACTAGTCTATATCCTGCCACCAGAGGGTCTAGGATAGGGCTGAAACAACTGATCGATTATGAAAATAGTTGTCAACTATTTTCATAATCGATTAATCGGCCAACCGATTAGTTGGCCTGCATACAGAATGCATTATTTGTTTACTCATCAGAAAATACGTTGTAGCGCACATACAGCTCACTACACCATCCATACATGTCAGTAAGTGCCTGAGAACTTGTGAATGTGAATGTGTGAGGAGCAATGCCTCATGGGACATGTAGTCCTGGGCAGGAAGTGAGGGGTTCTAAAGGCAGAAGTTTTTTTTACCTTCCTATAGGGGGCGCTCTATACTATACTTTGCAGCTTGCTATTGGGGCACTCTGAAGGCAGGAGGAGCCAGAAGCATCGGTGGGGGACCCCAGAAAAGGAGAATCAGGGCTGCTCTGTGCAAAACCATTACACAGAGCAGGGAAGTATAAAACATGTTTGTTGTTTTTAGAAAAAATGACTTTAAAGACTGTGCTGGGAAGATCCGCATCTGAACCCAGAGAAGGTGGAGGCTGATGGACTGGAGGTAATAGAAGGCATTACAATTAAGTAAACATTTACATGGAGGCAAGCCACATTACATAAGGGCAGGGCACATGGGAACAGGGCACATTACATGAGGGCAGGGCACATTACATGAGGGCAGGGCACATTACATGAGGGCAGGGCACATGGGAACAGGGCACATTACATGAGGGCAGGGCACATTACATGAGGGCAGGGCACATGGGAACAGGGCACATTACATGAGGGCAGGGCACATGGGAACAGGGCACATTACATGAGGGCAGGGCACATTACATGAGGGCAGGGCACATTACATGAGGGCAGGGCACATGGGAACAGGGCACATTACATGAGGGCAGGGCACATTACATGAGGGTGGGGCACATGGGAACAGGGCACATTACATGAGGGCAGGGCACATGGGAACAGGGCACATTACATGAGGGCAGGGCACATTACATGAGGGTGGGGCACATGGGAAGAGGGCACATTACGTGGGAACAGGGCACATTACATGAGGGCAGGGCACATTACATGAGGGCGGGACACATGGGAAGAGGGCACATTACGTGAGGGCAGGGCACATTACGTGGGAACAGGGCACATTACATGAGGGCAGGGCACATGGGAACAGGGCACATTACATGAGGGCAGGGCACATGGGAACAGGGCACATTACATGAGGGCAGGGCACATGGGAAGAGGGCACATTACGTGGGAACAGGGCACATTACATGAGGGCAGGGCACATGGGAACAGGGCACATTACATGAGGGCAGGGCACATGGGAACAGGGCACATTACATGAGGGCAGGGCACATGGGAAGAGGGCACATTACGTGGGAACAGGGCACATTACATGAGGGCAGGGCACATTTCATGAGGGCAGGGCACATTACATGAGGGCGGGGCACATCAGAAGAAGGCACATTACATGAGGGCAGGGCAAATGGGAACAGGGCACATTACATGAGGGCAGGGCACATGGGAAGAGGGCACATTACGTGGGAACAGGGCACATTAAATGAGGGCAGGGCACATTATATGAGGACGGGGCACATGGGAACAGGGCACATTACATGAGGGCAGGGCACATTACGTGGGAACAGGGCACATTACATGAGGGCAGGGCACATGGGAAGAGGGCACATTACGTGGGAACAGGGCACATTACATGAGGGCAGGGCACATTTCATGAGGGCAGGGCACATGGGAACAGGGCACATTACATGAGGGCAGGGCACATTACGTGGGAACAGGGCACATTACATGAGGGCAGGGCACATGGGAAGAGGGCACATTACGTGGGAACAGGGCACATTACATGAGGGCAGGGCACATTTCATGAGGACGGGGCACATGGGAAGAGGGCACATTACATGAGGGCAGGGCACATTACAGGTCCCTATTCCTTTGTCAGGGGGTCCTTGGATAGTCATTAATACAACGATCTCCATCCTGCAGTCAGAGGTGTCAGGAAAAGTCACCCATACAATGGTCTCCATCCTTTTGTCAGAGAGGTCTGGGAAAGTCACCTATACAATGGTCTGAACCTTGCATACATCGTTGTCCATCCTATGGTCGGACGGCATTGGTTGAGTTACATATATATGATTGTATCCAACCTGTGGTCAGGGGAGGAATCTGGGAGAGTCTCACAATGGTCTTCATCTTGCAGTCAGAGGGTTCTGGAAGGGTTACCCATGTAATGTCTCAATTCAGCAGTCAGTAGGGTCTGGGACAATCCGCCATATAATAGCCTTCATCCTTCGGCCAGAGGGTCTAAGATAGTCACCCACTACAATGGCCTCCACCCTGTGTTCAGAAGGGCCTGAGAGAGTCACTCATAGAATAGTCTCTATCTCATGGTCTGGGAAAGTAATTTATACATCGGTCCTAATCCTGTGGTCAGAAGGCTTTGGTTGAGTTACATGTTTGATTGTCTCCATCCTGTGGTCCAGGGAATCTGGGAGTGACTCGAACATTAGACTCCATCCTTTGGTCTGGGGGGATCTAGGAGAGTCACTTATACAATAGTCTCTATTCTATGGTCTGGGAGAACCATTCATACATTGGTCTCCATTGTGACGTCAGAAGGCTTTGGTTGAGTTACATATATGATTGTCTCCATCCTGTGGTCAGGGGAGGGATCTGGGAGAGTCTCACAGTGGTTTTCATCTTGTAGTCAGAGGGGTCTGTAGGGGTCACCCATGTAATTCTCTCAATTTAGCCTTCAGAGGGGTCTGGGAAAGCCACCCATACAATGTTGTACATCTGATGGTCATTGGGATGTTTCTGGACCACAGAAAAATCACATTCTTTATCAGGACAATCTTGGGTTCTCCACAGACATTGAGAGTACAAGTGTGTCAATGGGGCTGTAGGTATCCGCCTAGTAGAGAAGCTTTCAGTAGTTGGGTGCCTCCTGACCCCCCAACTTCGGTGGCTATTTCCTGGCCGATCACCTGTCTTTTGGTGTGCTGAGGGCCTGCTATCCTTCTTCGGGTGGTCATCTCTGGGAAGTCTCTGGGTACCTGGAATAAAACATAGCATATTGTCCTCATGTACAATGCTTTACATACTGACCACGCTTCCTCCTCATAGGTGCGTTCAGATCGCGATCGTTTCACCATTAACTTGGACGTGAAGCATTTCTCCCCCGATGATCTGACTGTGAAGATTAAGGATGACTTTGTGGAAATCCATGGAAAGCACAGCGAGAGGCAGGTGGGTGTCGGAATAAGTTGGGTGACATCATCAACACAGGCCAGAGATCGCTGACATCACAGTTTTAGCAGATACACAAACTGCCTTTAGGCTGCATGAGTGTGGCCTGCTGAGAACAGCCAAATGTTTCTTTCCTACATGTAAGTGTTTTGGTCTGAAGTCTTCTACAGTCCATCATCTCTATTATGGTAGATTCTGGAAGGACCGTGAATGAGGGAGGGCTGCTTGTGAATGGAAAATGCAGAAGTTTCCCTCCAAAAATACGATGAGGTTCCTCAAACTGCTGATGACTTCACAGAGGTCCTACACCATTGTTAGCCAAGTACTGGCATGGCATAGACTGTATGTGGTGGTTTGGATTTAGGGGCAGGGTGGGACGGGGTAGGGGGGGTTATGTATAACTGTATTTTAAGAATATAAAAAAATTGCATTCTCTTCTTCAGATATACCAACACTATGCTGTGAGAGGTCCCACCTAAACAATCCTTTCAACTAGACAGGACCCCACACTACAGTTGGTAGATCTAAAGAAACTTGTATAATTGGACTGTAATTAGAAATTACGACCTTTCCTTTAACTGTGAGGTCCATCAAGGTGACCTGTCATACTGTATATGTCCTTAATGAGAAGATGTCACCTGGACTCATACACTGATCTTCTCTCGCTCTCTCCACCAGGATGACCATGGCTACATTTCCCGGGAGTTCCACCGCCGCTACCGCCTCCCCTCCAACCTGGACCAATCCTCTATCAGCTGCTCACTCTCTGCTGATGGCATTTTGACCTTCAGGGGACCAAAAATGATGTCAGGCCTGGACTCCAGCCACAGCGAGAGGCCTATCCCTGTGTCCAAAGAGAAAAAGCCCACCTCTGCCCCCTCCTCCTAAATATGAGGGTCCCCCAGAGCCCTTTCCTCATAAGCTGTACCCCTTCTTATCCATCTCTCTACCCTAAGTCTCTGCAGACGTCTCTGTAGGGATCACGAGGCCAAATCATCAATAAATGTTTCCTGAATCAGCTTTTTGTGTCCGACATTCACTGTGGTGACCATTCCATGAAGGGCAATGACTCTATGGGGACAGGAAAAATGATGGGGGGGGTATCCATTATCACCAATGATGGTATAGATGAGCCTCTATAGTGACAGGGGACAACAAAGAGTAATTACACTCCTGAGGTTCCTTTGAGCTGCATTCCATTAGTCCTCCTAGTATTTCAAGGTTTCTGGGTTGGTACACAGGGTGGAATACAATAGGACAGTGGCTGAAAATGACTCTGGTTGTGTTCCTTCACCTAAAACTTCCTGCTATTGGTTTTCTTCTCTAATGCTTCATCATCTAAAGGCCAATTTTTCAGTTCAGGGTTCAGTTCTAGGCTGGCCCACCAGCTGGGTCAATGGCAATGCCCCTCCCACTAAGGTGAGAAAAGTCTATCACTGAGTTATTGAGTAACACATGTAATAAATAGCCAAAGGTTTGTGGACACCTGAACATCACACCTACCTGTATATGAGCTTGCTGGACATCCCATTCATTAACCATGGCCATTAATATGGTGATGTTCCCTGGCCTCCCCCAATCGCCTCCCCCTCATGGCCCTTAATATTGAGTTATTTCCTCCGTCATGGTCATTAATATGACTTTGTCCTTTTTGTGGCTATAACGTCCTCCACTCTTAGGGTTTTCACAAGGTTGTCTGTGGGGTGTCTGTGGGAATTTGTGCCCATTTGTGAGGTTAGGCACTGATGTTGGATAAGAAGACCTGGCCCACCATCGGTGTGCCAATTCATCCCAAAGGTGTTCAGTAGGGTTGAGGTCAGGGCTCTGTGCAGAACACCTCGAGTTCCTCCACCCATCACACCTATACAGCTTGTTGGATATCCCATCCATTTTCATTAATATGGAGTTGTCCCCTTTGCGGCTATGCTATCCTTCACTCTTCTGGTGGGACTTTCCACAAGGTTTTGTAGTGTCTGTGGGAATTTGTGCCCATTTGTGAGGTCGGGTACTGATGGTGGGTGACATGCCTTGCATGTTCAGCCTAATGTTGGGCACCAAAAAAGAAAAAAAGACCTGGCTCACCATCGTCGTTCTAATTAATTCCAAAGATGTTCAGTAGGGATGAGGTCAGGGCTCTGTACAGGACACTGGAGTTCCTCCACCTCAAACTGGTCACACCATGTCTTTATGGAGCTGGCTTTGTACACGGGGGGGGGGGCACAGTCATGTCTTTATGGAGCTGGCTTTGTACCCGGGGGGGGGGGCACAGTCATGTCTTTATGGAGCTGGCTTTGTACCCGGGGGGGGGGGGCACAGTCATGTCTTTATGGAGCTGGCTTTGTACACGGGGGGGGGGGGGCACAGTCATGTCTTTATGGAGCTGGCTTTGTACACGGGGGGGGGGGGGGCACAGTCATGTCTTTATGGAGTTGGCTTTGTACACGGGGGGGGGGGGGGGGGCACAGTCATGTCTTTATGGAGCTGGCTTTGTACACGGGGGGGGGGGGGGGGGGCACAGTCATGTCTTTATGGAGCTGGCTTTGTACACGGGGGGGGGGGCACAGTCATGTCTTTATGGAGTTGGCTTTGTACACGGGGGGGGGGGGCACAGTCATGTCTTTATGGAGCTGGCTTTGTACACGGGGGGGGGGGCACAGTCATGTCTTTATGGAGCTGGCTTTGTACACGGGGGGGGGGGCACAGTCATGTCTTTATGGAGCTGGCTTTGTACACGGGGGGGGGGGGGCACAGTCATGTCTTTATGGAGCTGGCTTTGTACACGGGGGGGGGGGGCACAGTCATGTCTTTATGGAGTTGGCTTTGTACACGGGGGGGGCACAGTCATGTCTTTATGGAGCTGGCTTTGTACACGGGGGGGGGGGCACAGTCATGTCTTTATGGAGCTGGCTTTGTACACGGGGGGGGGGGCACAGTCATGTCTTTATGGAGCTGGCTTTGTACCCGGGGGGGGGGGGGCACAGTCATGTCTTTATGGAGCTGGCTTTGTACACGGGGGGGGGGGGGGGGCACAGTCATGTCTTTATGGAGCTGGCTTTGTACACGGGGGGGGGGGGGGCACAGTCATGTCTTTATGGAGCTGGCTTTGTACACGGGGGGGGGGGGGCACAGTCATGTCTTTATGGAGTTGGCTTTGTACACGGGGGGGGGGGGGGGGCACAGTCATGTCTTTATGGAGCTGGCTTTGTACACGGGGGGGGGGGGGGGGGGGCACAGTCATGTCTTTATGGAGCTGGCTTTGTACACGGGGGGGGGGCACAGTCATGTCTTTATGGAGTTGGCTTTGTACACGGGGGGGGGGGGCACAGTCATGTCTTTATGGAGCTGGCTTTGTACACGGGGGGGGGGCACAGTCATGTCTTTATGGAGCTGGCTTTGTACACGGGGGGGGGGCACAGTCATGTCTTTATGGAGCTGGCTTTGTACACGGGGGGGGGGGGGCACAGTCATGTCTTTATGGAGCTGGCTTTGTACACGGGGGGGGGGGGCACAGTCATGTCTTTATGGAGTTGGCTTTGTACACGGGGGGGGCACAGTCATGTCTTTATGGAGCTGGCTTTGTACACGGGGGGGGGGGCACAGTCATGTCTTTATGGAGCTGGCTTTGTACACGGGGGGGGGGGCACAGTCATGTCTTTATGGAGCTGGCTTTGTACCCGGGGGGGGGGGGGGCACAGTCATGTCTTTATGGAGCTGGCTTTGTACACGGGGGGGGGGGGGGGCACAGTCATGTCTTTATGGAGCTGGCTTTGTACACGGGGGGGGGGGGGGGGCGCAGTCATGTCTTTATGGAGCTGGCTTTGTACACGGGGGGGGGGCACAGTCATGTCTTTATGGAGCTGGCTTTGTACACGGGGGGGGGGGGGGCGCAGTCATGTCTTTATGGAGCTGGCTTTGTACACGGGGGGGGGGGCACGGTCATGTCTTTATGGAGTTGGCTTTGTACACGGGGGTGGGGGGGGGCACAGTCATGTCTTTATGGAGTTGGCTTTGTACACGGGGGGGGGGCACAGTCATGTCTTTATGGAGTTGGCTTTGTACACGGGGGTGGGGGGGGGCACAGTCATGTCTTTATGGAGCTGGCTTTGTACACGGGGGGGGGGGCACAGTCATGTCTTTATGGAGTTGGCTTTGTACACGGGGGGGGGGGCACAGTCATGTCTTTATGGAGCTGGCTTTGTACACGGGGGGGGGCACAGTCATGTCTTTATGGAGTTGGCTTTGTACACAGGGGGGGGGGGGCACAGTCATGTCTTTATGGAGCTGGCTTTGTACACGGGGGGGGGGCACAGTCATGTCTTTATGGAGCTGGCTTTGTACACGGGGGGGGGGGCACAGTCATGTCTTTATGGAGCTGGCTTTGTACCCGGGGGGGGGGGGCACAGTCATGTCTTTATGGAGCTGGCTTTGTACACGGGGGGGGGGGGGGGGGGGGCGCAGTCATGTCTTTATGGAGCTGGCTTTGTACACGGGGGGGGGGCACAGTCATGTCTTTATGGAGCTGGCTTTGTACACG